>NIVC01003581.1:0-89759 GCA_002269645.1 Macrostomum lignano
CAGCATCGTTACTATTTTACGTTTCAGATGCCGCAGCTAAGTAAGCAATGGAAGCAGCAGCACCAGGATCATCAGTGGCCGAGCCAGCTTCTTCCAATACAGTGTCTGAGCAGCTAGATGTTGAGACGTCTGAGTCAGCTGGGATCTCTATTATTTCTGCGGTTCGCTATCGGCCGTGTTGGCAAGCACCGGTGATTTTGGAGCCGACGAATGATCTGATCCAGGAGTCCGATTGCTAGGTGCTAATGGCGGTGTTGTCTTGCTAGACGGTCAGCGGAAGAGCGTCGCTTTTGGGCCGGAGGTACAGACGTACGGCTAGTCGTACCTCTACTGATCTGGACGGCCGAAGCACCAGCAACATTACTGTTGGCCCAGTCCGAGGACTGTCGAATATTTGCTCTGTTACTCGTGGCTCTGCCGAACCGACCGATTTTTCGTAAGTAGGTAGCTTTGACATGTTATTTACTACTAAAAGATAGAAACTAAAATCGTGTCAAACTGGAGGGCACAAAGCAAGCAGTTTACAAGCCTTTTAATATTTGGGGTTTTAAAATTGAAATTGATTGAGTAGTGGTTAATGATTACAGATTATTTGGAGCTCTTGCCGGCAATAGAGGTTGCAAGTTGTGCTAAAGACGTTCTCGGAAGAAGAAATAGTGCTAATATGTCTGCCTGAGTAATTAATTTAAAGGAGAGAAGCAAGGAGGCTGGTCAGCAACAATTAATAAATTTATTTATTTATTTATAATGAGTAAATAAATTGGAAGCAGTATGCGGTAATATACGGACAACGGACTGTCCAAGACGGTGTGGTTTTCCCGAGCTTGTTTTGTTTTTGTTTTATATGTACGAGCGCTTCAGCCCCTAAGCCGGGGCTCTTACGCTAATATTGTACTTTTAATTATTTGATGTTGGTTAGTACAAGTTTGTATAAATTTCGAGTTTGAATAAAACCAATCAATAATACGAAATATTCAAAATAAATCAGCAATATACAGTAATGCAATTAAACAAACCGATGCAATTAAAACAAATAAAACTAAATAAAACAAATTAAAACAAATATTTGTGAAGATAATTGGATAAAAGCAGATAAATATTTGTGTGTAAATATATACAATATTGAAGAGCGAGACAGTCAATTTAATAATAAATAGGGGTAATAATATGTACATTAATATAGTTCGTTGAAACTGGTCCGTCAGTTTTATAGGAGAGGATACAGAATTAGAAGGTATCCCAAAAAGAAGAATACCTACTCAAATACTACTACTGAAGGTAACTTTACGAAAACGAAGGTTTCTAAACGATCAGACCCAATTTTACATACGGGTATGAAAATTTGCTGTTCTCTTAATGGCGAAGATGAGAACTCCTAATGGACTATTTGACCTGGTTAGGACTTTCGGGGGTTTAAATCATCCCCACCCCCGAGAGAGCTGCAGTGAGAGACTATGAAAATCTGAGGGGCAAAAGCAGCCTAGCTTGTCTAGTACCTTTGGAAGGCGAGGATAATCTCGGGCAGCCGTTCCGTCATACGGCAAGACTTTTTTGGATCCCTTTTGTCAGACTGTTTAAACAGACTTGCATTACCAGTAGATAAACAGCTTTTTGCACAGATATAAAAATAAATCGAAAGTTTTGTCGGCAGAGTCAGTAAGAGTGGCATCAGTCAGTGAGAGTGGCATCAGTCGCAAGCACTTTCCTGAACCATTTCTGCCAAGACTGCTTTGTAAAATACTTCCTAAAAATAGCCTCTACTCAACGAAAACAGAAAATAATGCCTGCAAAAGATCTACCCCGACACTACGAAAACGAAGGCGCACTTAGTGCCAATACCAAAAAAATCTATAACTAGAACCAAACCAACCCACAAAAGAGCTTTCAACTCCCTCCCAATTTGATGTAATAATAAAAAAAGTATATAATATATAATATAAATAGTAATATAAAAAATATCTCCTAATACCTTAGTGCGTCCAAAAACTTCTTAGACACCCCTCCTATCTATGCATCTGTTCAATTGATTTTTTATAAAAATTTACACAAACATGGACCAATATGTAATGAATTCAGTGCTTAAGTTTCAGCTTAATCGGGTTGACCGTGCAAAAGCAATCGATCTTCTACTGACGAACCTACGAAATTAGCAATACGATTTCAAACTCAATAAAATGAAAAAGTTAACGAGCAAACAGTTCAAACTGACAAGTTTCAGAACTTCAAAAAACAGATCACCAATCGTGAAAATCTTCAGAAGAATCTTCATTCTGTCGAATGCACTTGTCATATCACATCGGCAACTCCTTAGTCCTCAATCCACGCCGACGACATATCCCTAGGTGTCGCTATGATCAGCCCTTCAGCAGCAGTTTGCAGCTCAGTTTGCAGCTTGGCGAACCGCTGGCCTCTTGGACTCATTCTGCGTGCTGATTCAGCTCTTGAACTCGTCTCCCAGAGCTGAAATTTCCGCCCTTTGTTGCAAGCAGACTCGTATTGGCGATTGTTTTGCTGTTAAACCATCTGAGGCTGGTTCCGCGTCTCAGCATCTGAATCTCTGCGCACTCTGACTATGTTGCTATTTTGCTTACTGCTTTGTTTTTTTGCTCTTTAATCTATGGCTAAACCTTCACAGCCTGTATTAGTATTGAATTAATTAAGGTATTTTTCAATACGCAGCGAAAGCAGTGATATTTTTCTGAATAATTTTTATAAAAATGAGCTGTAATGTCACCACTGGAGTCCAGATTCGATTCTCTTCAAAAATCGTATTGCTTATTTTGTAGGCTCGTCAGTAAATGATCGATTGCTTTTGTTCTGTCAACCTGATAAAGCTGAAACTTTAGCACTGAAGTTCGAACAAAATCGGTCCAGCCATTTTTTCTCTAATCGATCACATAGACACAGACAGACCATTTTTAGTATATAGGAATTCATTACATATTGGTTAATGTTTCTGTATTTTTTCATCAGACTCAATCAAACAGAGATATAAGGGGTGTCTAAGAACTTTTTGGACGCACTAAGGTAGTAATAAAATATATTACCCCTAATAAAGTATTGTGTCTCAGTTGTTGCTGGGGTGGTTCGGCAGGTTTTGATATCCCACCGCTGCCACCAGTGATATACTTTAGCTTTTGGCTGCCCGGGCTCGGGTCTGTAGATCTTGGTATCCCACCGCTATCACCAGTGTTACACTTGGCTTTCTGGTTTCTGTGGTGGGGCGAACTGCTATTTCCCGAGCAACCTTGCTGAGTATACTTATGGGGGTTGAGACTGGGGAGAAATCTAAGATCAAGGGTAGTGCTGCCACCAGCGTGGGAACCGTAGGATCCGCAATGAAGGGGTCTGTTTGGCTCCACGCAAATAAATAACGCTAGAACAACTAGTCTCAGATATTTCAATGTCCAAGTAACAGGACTCAATGGTAGCAAATGGCCTGAGCGGCGCAGTCCTGGCACTGACAATGTCCGCGCTTGAGCGTGTCTGAGTTTAGCTCTCAGAGGACCCCTAACTCCTATTAACCTAATAGCTATGTCTCGCGCAGATGGGCGGCGAGGGAATAGGTCTATGCGCCTGAAGCAGCAATAGACTCTAAGCCTATAAACTAACAGCTATTCTTAGAATCGCGCACGAGTGCTGCGACTGTACACTCACTCTCACTCTTATTCGCGCCTGTGTCGCGAATAGACACTAGCAGAATGGCTTCGCAGGACGGCCTTGAGCGGCGGTGGCAGGTCCACATGGCCGAGCTCCGCGGCGAATCGCCGCGCTACCAGTTCGGTGTGTTGGCGGCTGAACTCTTGGTCGGCCAGCGTCTTGGCTGCTAAGTTCGCCGCCCATTCAAAAAGTGTTTGCCAGGACTGCAGGCTCTCTTGCCTGAGCTGGGCCTGTAGGTCTGGCGGCAGCCCGGCGAACAAGTGCTGCCGTACGCCAGCCAGCATAATCAAATCAGCTATGGCCTGGGCCTGTCTCTGTCTTGTCCACGCCATGAGATCGTCGGTGGACGTGCCGCGGCTGACCGGCGTCGATGGCGGAGCTCGCAATCCAGGCGGCGGACAGGGGCCAGGAGGCCTCGCATTCCGCGCATAAAGCGGCGTGGCGGTGGCTACCCGGGCAGCAGCCTGGCGCAGGCTTAAAAACAGCTCTCGCCCAGCTGGGCCACGGAAACGGCCTGCTCGTCGTCCTCGGCGACGGGCCAGAGGACGGGCCTCTGGATCGCCGCGGGGCTGCGGTGCGTCCGCGCCTCCTGGGCGCCCTTGGGGGCTGCCTCCTACTTGTGACGGGCGCTCCTGCGAAGCGGCACCAGCATTAATTGGGCGCAGACCCTTCGGTTGCGGCGCCAATGAGATGTCTTCATCTGCCGGTCTCAGACGATTGATGGATGCTCGGGCGGTGGTGTCATCCAAGGGTGAGTCCGGGGCCATCAGCTCCAATTCTTCATTCAAGAAGGTCAAGGAGGGAACTCGGCTTTTTAGCGGAACAGCCACCGAGCTCCGGAGCTGGAGTTCGCCCTGATTCCTCAGCTGATCCACCCTCTGGGCAACAGTAGTGCCACCCGCCGGCTTTTCAGGTTTAGTTGTAGTCCTAATCGCGGATTTCATTTCCTCGTCCGACATAATTGTCGCTGGAAAGCAATTATTTTCGACGGAAGATGCGGTTAAGTAACCTCGCCAGGCGAGACGCATAAGTCTTGCGGCTAGGGTTGACCTGTAACCTATCAGGTTCCCTGCGCAATCGCTCTGGGCGGTTTAGTGTCGCTAGATCGACGTCCCTAGTCCTAGTTGCCTGCCTATCTATAGTTGAAATTTCTCCTAGTTGTTGCTCAGGTGCGATGGGGGATGGGAGCGCGGGAGTAGGAGATTCGCGTGGGCTTGGGCTGCGTGACGGCAAATGCGCAACCTCAATGGGCGCAAAATCTCCAATCCTCGATTCAGCTCCTTGGTCGACAGCTTCAGCGTTGGCGCCTCGCGATCGCGCTTGCAGCGGCGAGCGCGTCGACCTCAGCGCAGCGGCGGCTGCAGCTGGGTGCGCCCAATTCACGTCGACAACGCTCTCGTCTTCGTCCTCGTCGGAGTCCTCGGTGCAGAACTCAGCGTGGCAGCCTGGCGCTTCGGTAGCAGCCTGTGGCGCCGGATGACAACGCTGTCGGTGCATCGGGTGCGGTGCTTCTTCGACCTGTGGGAGATAGTCGGCAGTGTGCACGGGGAGCAAATTCTTCCGGTGCACTACAAGCACCTCTTTTCGAGCACGGCGCTTCTCGCCTTGGCGACGGATCTTGTAGACCAGCTCGCCCTTCTGCTCGATCACCTCATAGACGGCCTTCCGCGGTCTATGGAATTTCGGCGCCTCACCGGCCTCTAGCACTGGATTCGCCAAGAACACTAATTGTCCTGGCTGCAGCGGATCTACTTGCGGTTTTCCGGCAAAGTGATCTACGCGGAGATCCTGCTGAGCGCGAATTCGCTCTTTTGCTAGGGCGGTCGCCTCACTCAATATACTTTCAAATTGGCGCACATAATCTGGCAAATTCTGATAATCAGGTGAGTGGCGCAATGCGTTCTCAATAGGCAAATTGAACGTGCGGCCAAACATCAGAAAATGCGGGCTGTATCCTGTCACTGAGTGAACAGCCGTGCGCAGCGCTATTAAGCAAGCTGGCAGATAGTGTGCCCAATCTTTGTGCTTTGTCTCTAACAGACACGTCAGCACAGACTTAATATTTCGATTCAGGTTCTCAACAAGCCCATTAGATGCAGGATTATATGGACAGGTTACTGTGTGTCTTATCCCATATATTTTCCAAAAATTATTAAAGGCGGCGCCCGTAAAATTGGTTCCTTGATCAGTATGGAACTGGGCTAGCACACCGTAAATTGGAATGAACTGTTCCTGAATCACTTTAATAATTGTCTTGGCCTTCTGATTTCTCAGAGCATAGGCCCACGGATACTTCGACGTCGCGTCACACAAGGTTAGGACATATCTATGGCCTGCAGCACTAGGCTGATTATGCATCATCAACAGTGGCAAAGCATTCGGTCTGCGAAACAGGACAGTGCACGCCTGTTAATCCACTTCCAAGAGCGGCGACAGGTAGCAGAGCGAGTGACACTGAACTCTCACTTTCCCGAAGCCTTCATGCCAGTCAGCTGGGACACTACGAGGACCTCGTCAAGTCCAAGACGGGGCACTCCTTCGAGAGCAAAGCGGGTCGTGCCTGCATGCAGATGGCAACATTGCGACACGCATGCGCCATAGATGACCGACTTGGTCGACTCGAGAAAAATTTGCTTCCGCGACTGATGTCCATGGTCGAGCAGCTTACAACGCAAGTGGCAGCCCTGGAGATTCAGAACCGCCAGCTGCTGCGCAACCGTGGTACTGCTCAGCAGGAGACCGAGGATCCGAGGAGGACCAACCTGACTCCTATCGACTCGTGGGCCGAGTACGCCGCCTTCATAACATCTAAGGCCGTACAAGATAGACTCGTGAGTCAATTTTTAAATAAATCATGACTTTCTAATTTAACGTAAATGTCTTTCAGTATCCTTAGGGCAGGCTCTGATATCAATATGTTTTTTATTAAATGCGAATATATTTTTACATCAGCAAAAGTAAATACCTATATAGATGTTCAAATATAAGCGACGCGGTTAATAAGACAGGTCACTTTAACCTTTACTATTCTGATAGATGCCACATCTCCGTGGATGTCGCTCTGGAACGGTGCATGACACATTGAAGAGGATGATCGAAAAGTGCCTGTCAACGAAGATGCAGCTTTGTGTCAACTTCAGCGGGAGAGGAATGCAGCAGCGATCACAGCTGGATTTATCAGATGTGAAACTGGGCTTTCGCAACGCACTGCCACTTTTTCAAGGTAAGTGCAATTGACATTAAATATAATCCTTTCTCCAGTCAACTCACAAAAGCTCAGCGCAACTGGAAAGCGTAAAACTCTAAACCTTTCTCCCCTTAGATGCTGTCGCCACGGTCTATTCAGACATCACAAAGAGGCCATCCGAGAGGGAGGTCGAGCTAGGGATCATGACAGTCCTGAAGCATGCGGCCGACCGTGAAGCGGCCAAACAAAGGCGACGGCAAACGCTTCCTGCTGCTTCAACAGCTGCCTGTGGCGAAGACCAGCCGGCGAGATGCGAGAAGAGGATACGACCTGACAGTTCTTCGGATGAGGAGAATGTGTAGATGGGATTTTAAAACTTTATTTTCTAAAGCCAGAAATTTTTGTATCAAAATTTGTTTGCCTTTTGCTGGTCACTTTAAAATTATTCTAGAAGCATACCAATATTGCTTAGAGCTGGGTATTAAAGAAGCCTTGAGGGGGGCTCGCAGCTCTATAGGAGGGTTTTGGTTGGCTTACCTCGATAGGAGACTCGCCCTTGGTGTTGGTAAAGAAGCTGCCCAGAATTGCCCCAAAATTAAGCCTTTTCTGTAGATTTCGGGGTCTCCCCGCTCTCGGACCACTTTAAGTAGTATTTCAAACATTTTGCAATCTTTTTTGCGCGCACTTTCAAAAATTTGTCTGCTGGGGGTGGCTTGGGTGGACTCGGTCTTTGCACCGTCCCTGATTCCATTGTTGGACAGCGGTGTCTTAGTCCATAGGCTTGGGTTAGTAGCTCTAATAAGGTTATTCTCCTGGCCATAAGGCCAGGACCCAATTTGGGCCACTCGGGCTATATTCCCCTGGTAGATAGGCCCCCGTTTTCTAGCGGCAGAGCCTTTCCCTGGGCTGATCCGCGGAAGCCCCCTAGGCTACCCACCCTCGTTTAACAACAACAAGTAAACAAGTTTACAGTTTTATTAGTGTGTAAACACATCTATTAGAATAGCTTGCTTCTAACGGTTTTAGCTGTAGGTAATATACAAAGGCAAATAAACATTTTTTTGCTCTGTGCTATTTGTCGACTCTTCAAAAACTGTGTAAACTGACAAAGTATGATATTGCTATGCGTTTTTAAATTGCGGACATCAGCTTTATTTATATTTGTATCGTTTGATGCATATCGCGTGTTTTATCATTCTGATAGCGTATGTGCTATCAGCATGCTAGCTTGTGTACTGCTACTACAATACTGATGCTACTAAAATACTGACTATAAAAAAATAAACTCCCAAGACGCAATATTTTTGCCATTTGAGTTGAATTTAGAATATTGTGCTACTATAAAAAATATCAGTCGCCACTTAGTCGACAGAATCATATGATATCGGACTGCGAAAAGTTGCGTCCTATTAGCGTCCTATTCTAGTCCCATTTCCTTCGACGTCGGATCCGATCCGACGTCTTGTCGGTCATACATTCGGGTACAGTGGGGACGCCGATTTATCGCCGTCCCATTGACAGATTTTTTTTACTGGGTAAATTGACATGGACTCGACCATAGGAAAAACAACATATTCCGAATCAACATAAAAGTAGACTGCTTTGTTCGTAGGAACACCAGTAACATAAATGCGAGATTTAACAAAAATGCCAATTCCAAGAGCACTAGAATTATAGAGATAGGTATAAAGATCCCTACGGAAAATTAGCTTGATTCCAGAAAGAGAACCATCAGGATAAATAGACTGCACAATAACAGGAAAACCATTAATAATCGCAACGTCTGGCTTCGATACAGTAAATCTCAATTTCGAGCGCATCTCGGGTAACTTATGCAAATCTCGCAACGTAATCAACTGGTTGAGAGTGTGACGTTGCTAGTTTAAGTGGTCCCGCAAAAGGGCCGTTGGACTATAGTTTCCCTTGCAATTTCTCATTTTAATTTCTCCAATAGTTTATTTTAACGTTTACTTGTAGTAGCGTGCAAATAATCTGTATCAACTGCTAATTCACTGTGTATTTGGTAGGCCTTGCGCTCGTCTGTGAATTTTGGCACGATCGATAATTTCAAATTCTCTCGCCAGCCAATGAAAACTCTCCGTGTTTTACGCTACCCCCCCCCCTTTTGCGCTCTTTATTAACCCCCGCCTGGCGGCGGGCTCCTCACTTCTTCTCCTCTCCTACCTTCTGCCTTCTCTCGCCTTCTGTCTGCCTTCTGCCCCCTCGCTTCGGGCCCCTCACTTCGCGGCTCTTGTTTTCCTTCTCTCTCTCTCTCTTGGCTGCCTCGAGCCTGCCTTATCTCTCGCCACGGCCCACCCTGTCTGGGCCCGTCTCGCCAGTCAGACCTGTTTACGCCTTTCCACTGCCAGTCTATTCTCCTAGTGCCACTGCACCGTTTGCTCACTGCCATCATTCGCCACTTGGGATCACCTTCATCGTGCTCAACCGCCTTCAACTTAACTCAACTTATTGTTGCGCTGCCGCCAGTGCCCAGTACAGTAGTCCACTATATTGAAACTGTTAACCTTTGTGTAAATCTGACTACTACTCAAATAAACAAGCCTACGGCCAACTTGTTGCCGCGATATTGCCAGTGCTACCGCTACAAACCGCCGTGTTGTCTCAACTAGTATTTCCTCGTCACGACAAAACACGTGACAGAGAGCATGCGGCATAATTCCTCGGGTGCATCTAATACGATGCTTCAAATTTCCAAGAAACTTTTCGAATTGAAATGCAGAAAAATTAGACCATGGGCCATATTGTATTACAAAATCATGAAGGTGAAGGAGCAAATGAGTATTATACGAGACGCACCGCTCATCGAACAAACGGGGAAAATCGGCAACAAACATCTCCAAGCACCTATGCGCATTTGAGTAAAAAATTGAATAGTTATGGGAAGAAAACACATAGTATGCAAAGTGCAAAAGAAGAAAGTGGTTAAAAAACGACGCAGACAGATAGCTACCAAGCAAAAACGGCCCAAAATACAAAAGTAAACTACGAAACTCTGTAGCCTTGTAATGAGCAAGATTTAGATCGATGCGTCTCACGTGACGCTGAAACTCACAAGGTGTAAAGGAGCGGAAAGCAGAAATTTTGTCAGAAAGGTCTTTCACGCTTGCGCGGGTCACGCTACAGGACAAATGAAGTCCTTTAGTGCAAGAAAAAAAATACGAGCACAATCTACGGACAACACCTAAGCAAACACAATGTTGCTCGTCGATGGGAAAACCTGAGCGCAACGGCGTTACAGCAATCAAAGGGGATGCAGCTAATTGGTTGTCTTCCTTCACCTGACAGTACAACTCATCGCTTCTAGAAGTCCCAGCACTTCTAGAAAAAACAACGCGATCAACATGATAGCGACCCTTGGATCGGCAATAACCACAACCATTCTTAGAAGTATGACCAGAAATGCATTGAACATATGCTCTAGCAGGGGCATCACAAATAAAAAATACTTTGCCTAGTTTAACATGAGTTTCTCTAATATAAAAGCCAGTATCGCGCAAATACTTTATTTCTGCGACCAAATCACTCAAAAAATGCAAAACATCCGGCTTCTGAACACCATAGTAAATGGCAACAGGAAACGGGCGGCGAATATTATTAAAAGAGACAAGAATTGGCCAAAGAGAAGCCGCAGAGCTCTTATATAGTGGCAAGTTATCAATATTAAACTTGCAGTCTACAACCAGCGCTTCTTCGGTAGCAGTGATGGGCAGTTGAAGTATTGTATTAGTAATACAGAATTGGAGATTATCACGAATAGTCAAATAGGCATACTGTCCATGACCCATGGCAGAAACAGAGGCAAGTGATTTGGACGCTAGTTTTTTTAGTAAATGAACAGTTGATGGAATCTTTTGGCAAGAACAAATTCTGCTTAGTAAATTTAGGAGATATTCCATAGAAACTTTGGAAACATTAGAGGGTAAAATAGAAAAACAGTTCCTCGGAAAAACTCTTAGACTCGACTTGATCTGATTCTGACTGAGCATCAGATGGGGAAAAATACTCAAAGTCCAGCTCATCGAACTCAACGGATTCAGAATTTCCAAAGCCTTCAGTCGCGCCTCCGTCAGATGGTCCACTGTCGGATTGAATCTCAGAAGCAAATGTACAAGAAACATCAGGACTTGTTTCATCAGAACCCGGGGTCACCACTAGAGGATTTGTTGCAGCAGCTTGTTCAGCAGGAAAATCAGGAGAATCACTCCGAAGAATAGCGTCCAATTGGCGGTTAATAGCACGATAATGAGTACGGCTGTTGCTCATAGTTTAAGAAAATAGTCCACTGAAACTGAAGTTATGATATAGTATTATAAAGGCATCAAAACTTCATCGACCAAAATTAAGGGATCTTGCGACGCTAAGTCAGATGGATTTACAGATTACGCATATTTAAAGAGGCTCATTATACCAGTTCGCATATGTAAAGTGATGTTTTGCTGTACGTAAATGGTTTAAAGAACTAAATCGATGGCTTGACTAGGCTTTTCTCTTCTGTACAATGAGATTCTGATACCCTCCTAATGCACCTTGACACACTTATTGAAAAGTTAAAGAAAAAATGTAAAAACTTTTTAATTAGCCAGATACTGACTTTTGTCAAACTTATAATTCAGACCTTTTTAGCTATAAATATAAGAATAAATATGGACTCGAAAAAATGACATAAAGATCGAATTTAATATCAATATCATTGTTTTATAGCATTGCTAATAACTAACATTTCTTACTTTAAATTTCAATAAATTTACAAAACTTGTGAATTTATTGCGTGGCGCGCGTATCAGACGAAAACAATTAGAACGAAATTTTAAAGTAGTGATTAACCTGCAAATTTTTAAAACAAATTACCTAAATTAGCTAACAAACTTTTCTTGAAAGTGAATGGATGTAAATATAAATAGCCTATTGAACTGACAGAACTAACAAATTTAGACAAAAAAGTTAATTTCTTCATTCAGGTGATGAATCCTGCAGCACAAATTGTCTGCTTGGCTCGGAGGTCTTTTGCCTTGAACTGCCGGTGGAGCGCTTGACAGACTTGTGAGTTCTTGATCCTGATTGTGGCATATTTTCTGACTCACGGTCCATACGCCGCTTGCGGCCACCATCGCGATCAACAGCATTTTTAAGTGCAGATGCAATTGCTGACGAGATATCTGAATCGGTCGCGTCCTTATAGCTCTTGCGAACAGCGCAACGCACAAGAGGCTCAAAGGGCAGAAATGATCTTTTGCTGTCTGATCCCGTTCTGTTGTGAAGTATTTGCATCTCGTTTGTCATTAGCCCAGAAATTATCTTCACAACTGCCTTTTTCATCGTGTTACCACCGAGAAGAGAAAGAGCTCGAGTAGCCTTTTGGTGCCAGTCTTGATCTCTAGTCATCTCGAGAAGGCTTTCTACTTATTCGATTGAATTAGCCGGTGAGATATGGAAGTCCTCGTCTGTGTCGATAATTTGGCTGCCTCGCTGCGCGAGACTCTCAAGTGCAGCTATACGACGAAGAATAAGGCAGCACAGAAAGTAGCACGCTTCAGTCGAAAATGGCCGGTAGCCAGCACTGACGACACGCGAATCAACAGCTGCTGTTGCCGGTGTTCCAGGCATGACTCGTGGAGCAGTCAGTGTAGCGTGCACACAGTGTCGGAAGCCATCGGCCGGTCTCCTTGAATAGTTGGTGCACTGCCTGCTACTGGTTGTGGCGGCATTATCGGACCAGTAGTGATTGTTGGGAAGCCAGCTGTTGAAGTTGAGCGACTGTCACTAAGACTTGTAACGCTGGTTGTTGCATGTTGCTGGTCAGGCAATGGCAACAGAGTCAATGGTTGGGGTTCCAAAATTCGTTGACAAGTGTGGTGCTTGGTTTGTTGGCCCTGACACTCGCACTAGATGCAACATAGCTTGCTTCTTCTGCGTCACTAAATTCAGTTGTTTCGCCTCCATCACAAGCAAAAAATGTGTTGGGGGCAGGCAGTACTGTTCGTCTCGTAGTGGCGAACCTAGGGATTCGGGCCACTAATTGCTGAATAGTGACACCAGTGACTTTTTTGGTTCTAATGCAGTATGCACGAGTTGGAATTAAAAATGATTCCTCCTCTGCCACTTGCACACAGATAGCAGGAACACTACTTTCATCAAAGTTGACAGCTAAGTTAATGTGTTCAGCCTGATTTGCCAGAGCCTTTCTGTAAATTTCTTCAGAAAAGTTTGTTTCACTTATTGGGTATGGCGAAAGGCTCAAACTCAGTTTGTTTGTCCGATGGAAAATTGAGCAGAGCCCAATTAATTCTGCTAAAGGGTAGCATATCTGCAAGAAATATGAATTAATGTTAAATAGTTACACTTTTATTGAGATTCAATACTAATTCGGTGACATTAATAAAAAATTATAGGAATAGATAAAAAATAGATAAAAAAATAATAAAATGTCTATACAAGTTCATTTTTTGACATAATCAATATAACATAGTAGAAGTAAAAAAAAGGATGAAATGTAATTTTGCTAGATTAGTTATTTTTTGTTCTACTACTAATACTCAATACTAATATAATACTGTCGTAGGGGTATTCCCGTACGATACAAAACCCCACTGCTGTTACCAAATTGTCGTAAGGCTTACTTCTGTCCTCCAATTATCCCAATATTGTCACCAAAGTTGTCACAGGGCTGATTCTTCCTTCTAAATAATATCTCACTAATTCTACTGCTGACACCAAATCTTCCTTAATGTTTCTACCTGTTTCTTAGAATTTCATTTGGATATGCTGGTAGCGTTTTTATGTATTAGTCTGGTAGCGTCTTATGTATTAGTCTGGTAGCGTTCTTAGTATATGGTCTGAGCGGTCTTACTGGTATATGTACTTTCTCTCTCCAGTCTGGGCGTTACCGAGATTAGAGGGTCACAGCGATTACTCTTGGTACTACTCTTTGCATGAATCCCAATTGCAACCTCCAACCTTCTTTACAATTACTCTTAGAAATGAACAATGATCTGAGAACGATTTATAGAACACGTTTTGAGCTTATAGCTATTGAACGAGTGTTATCTTTTCTTGCCTACAATTCTCTTCCTTTTATACTAGTGTATTTTAAACAAATTGTTACAAGTTGAAAATATTTTGAGTATTAAAACAACGAATATAAATTTCGCTCTAATTTGAAAAACGAGTTTATAAGAAACAAAAGGTACCGCTATTACAATACTGAGGTGGGGGTGGAGAAGATCTTTTCTTGCACGGTTGTTTTGAATTTGCAGACACCAGTGAGGTGGGGCGGATTCCTCGTTTGAATTGCCGCCGGCGTTGAGTTCGCACGAATAAAACCGGAAAAACGCGCAGACGAATCACAACGAAATTTCTTCTCCTGTTGTACTCCGACAGCCGGGTTCTCAAGTCCGGGGGGAGGGTAGTTGCAGTCGTAGCGGAGCGGTCGTGTAGCGGCGCGGTCGTTCAAAGCGATGAAACACCGGAGATACAGGCACCGTAAATTAATGTGTCGATTTGCTGAGCTTGTTACTTTCAGTAGGGTAGAGCTGCCACCACCGTAATTTATGTATTACGGAACGAATCAGTCTCTGAGCTTTCTTTGAGCTGAGAAAACTTGGTTATTTAACGCCCCACGGGCAAAAGACTCAAGATAGGCTATGGCTTAATGTCAACGAATGAATATTAATATACTGGCGGGATATGAATTTTATTTATTGGTTTGAGCAGGATAACTGATAGATTATTTAATTATTGACGGAGATGGACTCGGCGTGCCGCGGTGCGACGACTAATTAACTAATAAATTGACCAAAACTTATACAACTAAGATAGGCAAAGACAAACAAAACAAGAGAGAGAGAGATAAACGTAAGCGGAGCCGAGAAAAGGTGTTTAAAAACATAAACTCACACATGCTCGTATATAAGCAAAAAATGAGCGAAATCCGCGGCTGGACCAGAATAAGGAAAATTACACATACGCGTTTGGTCCAGCGGCAGCAAAGTAACAAAAACATACAATTAAGCGTGATACGAAAGGGGGCATACGGAGGGAAACACTTACACGGGATGGGAATTAAAGAAATCCCATAGCGGGATGGGGTGCGTGATAAACTTTTCGAAAAACTGTCCCGGCTTGGGAAATGTGCACTTAACGTGAAACATCAATTTTGAATTTTGAAAGTTTTAAAACTGCAAAAATAAATATTAAAGAAACAGGGGCAGCCACCTGCCACAATAATGTATTGGTTTCCCGACAGACATTCAGACAGACATTCAGAAATCGTTCATTAAATGTTTAACAAAATTGTCTATTTATTACGCAAGATACTGTGAATTTATAGAAACTTTTACGCATGTCTCTGCTTTAAAAAGACACCTCAGACACACACAAAGACGCTTCACAAGCTGAGATATTCCCTAGCAACTGTTGTTACGACGTTTCCCAATATACCGAATACTGTATATAGTAGTTTTTTGAGAAGCCACTACATCGTCCCACTTTGGTCTTTCTGCATGAAATTTGCACAGCTGTTTTACGCATGTCTCTGCTTTAAAAAGCTTACGGCTCGACTAAGGAAATAGTTCCGAAGAGATTCAATGTGCTGAGAGCCTTTGCTACCACCGTCTAGCAAGGAAAGAAAATCGCTCTGCTGCATAGCAACTCCATCTGCTCCGCTAGCAATTGCAGCCAAGTAGCCGTACACAACCTGATAATATTTTTAATACCTTCTACACATTAAATTACGTACATACCGTAATGCTATGACGCAAAGCACTTCCTACAAATTTCTTACCGCATAGTCCAGCCAGTTCGTACCATTGAGTGATGCTAATTGCTCTTCTGAAATTGGCGTTCCTCTTACATCTCGTACAGCCGAAATTTTTGAGCTGGGCGGTTGCTGAGAGTCGCGTGGCAGTTGCTGAGAGTCGCATGGCGGTTGCTGAGAGTCGCGTGGCAGTTGCTGAGAGTCGCGTGGCGGTTGCTGAGAGTCGCGTGGCGGTTGCTGAGAGTCGCGTGGCGGTTGCTGAGAGTCGCGTGGCGGTTGCTGAGAGTCGCGTGGCGGTTGCTGAGACTCGCGTGGCGGTTGCTGAGAGTCGCGTGGCGGTTGCTGAGAGTCGCGTGGCGGTTGCTGAGACTCGCGTGGCGGTTGCTGAGAGTCGCGTGGCGGTTGCTGAGAGTCGAGTGGCGATTTTGGAAACTCACAGGGGGGAGGCTGTGACTTTGTTCGTGGTGTCTGCCTACTGTTTGAGTATCTGCATCGTTTTTTGCCCCAGCTTTCTTCAGCCCCATCAGCTGTCTCCGCCGCGGCCTTCCTTTTTCGTTGGCAAAATCGTGGTGGAGCAACTTGCCCAAGTAATTTCGCCTCCTTTATCCTTTCATGACAGAAACTTGCGGTTAATTTCGAGAACTCTGCGACAGAGACGGGTAGCTGAAATTTGGATTTTATCCTCTTAAACCAGCTCTCAATGTGAGCATTTGAAAAAGGAGACCACGCGGCTTTCCAAGAATTCATGGTTCCAGACGCAGGCAGCCCATAAGGGAAAGTAGGAGAGGTATCGGATGACAAACATTTCGACTATTTCCGGTGAATGCAATTCGTTATCGATAGCAACTTCCTCCACTTCCACAGTGCTATTAGCGATTGATGTCCTCCATGCATTAAAGTACTCATAAAAGGGCGATCGTTTGTATAATGAACTATTCGTTTCGTCCTCATTAGTACTGTCATTGTCTTCGTGATCTCCTTCCTCTGACTGTCCGTCTGAGTTGGTCCCTTGCTCATCATCTTTGCTGTTATAGGGTTTGGACATTATACGCTGGCATACTTTCGCAGACTTTGTCAAAAAAATGTTCATTGCATCCTGAATTGTTGACTTAACTTCTTCTACAACCTTAATAGTCATAACTCTGTAGAAGTATCTCAAAAAAGTGTCCCTGATTCGCTTTGAATACTTCTTCTGCTTTAGATACCGGCTTACTGAATGCATTAGATGATTTGTACAGAGCATTACCCCGTAACTGTTACAGAAGTGTTGGCTTTTTCGGAAATAGTGATATTGCATATTTAAATACGTCTCCAAATCGCATTGGTGGAATTCAAAGCAGCTATGTATCAGTGCCCAGGAAAAGTCTGTCACCCATAGGATTGGTACGTAGGCTTGCCTAAACCGTGACATCATGTTGACGATATGATGGCGCAGAACACGCAAGAAATGTGCTATTGATGCGACAGAATGTCCGTTTGTAATGCAGTCTGCTATTGAGACAGATTTCACGCGGTTGGTAGCTGTTGTTACAATAGAGTACAGGAATACGCGTCCGATATAATCCGCTTTTTTAATTATCGATCCGGTGGCGTTAATATGAAGAACATTAAGCTCATTTTCCTGTATTAGGTCGATTAAATATTGCAGTTGGTAACCAGAGTACAAAACGACACGCAGGGGATCAGCGCAGCGCTCTCTAACTATTCCCGGCAAGTACTCGTGTGGGTATTCTTCTTGTAGAGCAGTCTGCATAATGAGTAATTCCATATTAACGTCCTTATGTAGTAATTTCGCCTCATTTACCTTTTTGGCTATTCTTTCCATTACAAATTTCGATTTGCATGAGTCAAAGTTTTTGCTCAAGACGTGACGCATGTGCTGATCTTCATTCGACAGCTTTCGATGCGCTCCAGACGCCCCATGCTCTGCGACAAGTTTTGTGAAATTTTCTTCCTCATCCTCTGTTATTCTTCTAAAAGTTGATGATTCGGCTTTCGAGTGGTCAAAGAGACCTCGTCCGATGACGTGCCACTCCCAGCGTTCTTGCGATTGGGGTTCTTCCTTCATTACAAAAGTAAGTTCTCTCTTGCACCCATGCATCTTGCACGCAGCCCTTACTGTCCAGAAATTCGTAGATTTTTTTCTAGATTCAACCGCACTAATATGACAGTAACCCCTCATGCGCAGGCAACAAGACGATACAGATCTCAATGATTTGCAGAGAGCTTCATTTAGTGCTGGCTTCGAAAAAACATACTTGGAATTATTGATTCGTAAATTAATCTTCCTTATAGCGTTAATCGATATTGTCACTGTCGCTGTCACTTCATTCCTTGAGGAGCAGTCCATAACAAGTTGCCCTTCAGGAGTCCCTTCAAGAGTCCCTTCAGGAGTCCCTTCAGGAGTCCCTTCAGGAGTCCCTTCAGGACTTCCGGCTCTCTCATTGTTGGTCGCCTGGCCAGCTGCTGGCTGGGCTTCAGCATGGCCACTGGTTGGCTGATATTCAGTGGAGCTATGAGGTCTAAAAGAATTGCTGTTCTGTTGGAAACAAGACTCATCTTCATGAGGAGGTTGTCCGGGCGAACATCGGGTACTACATGTAGATGTGGCTTTCCGAAGCCAATTCCACATAGTCATACGATTTCTCAAGTTATTTCTCATTCCCAGTCGCGAGCATAAAAACGAGAAAATAGGATCTCGATTTCGGTAATCTTTAGGAATGGAGTGCGCCTTCCTTGCCCGAGAGACGGCATCGTCGATCTGGGAAGTAAGTCAACAGTAGTAAGCCATAATTTAGCACTCCAAATTACATTGCAAAACCTACATGTACATACAAGGACCACTGTAGAAAAAGGACTCGACACTCACAAACCACGTAAAAATTTTTGAAGGCTGATTTTCAGTTTGATGCTGCCTCTTCAGATACAGACATTAAGATGATTTTTTGACTACATTAGCAGCTGAATTTTTAAAGAAAATTGGCCATTGGCTGACCTTACCACCCAGTTTAGTGATGCTTGCCACTTACAAAGATTTTTGTACTGTCCTCTGATAGTGCAGTGATACGGCTAATGCTTTTTGTATATTGTATCAGTTTGCATCTCTGCAGCTCACTTCTGTTCTGTTGTGGAATTAACGAACGCAGAAACAAGATAGATAATTATCCGGGCGCTCAGTGGCACCAAAAGAAGGGCTTGGCCAATAGGAGGGCGGCTCGTATATTTATGCACGCGGGGAAGGAAAGTTCTAGAAAGACCGGGGAAGGAAACTTCTGGAACTATGCGTAAACAAGTCCGCGGTGGAAGTTTCTAGAAACGCTGTCCCCGAACTACCCCTACGCCTCGCATGCCTTTGCAATACACAACAACTTCTGCCGGCTGATTTCTTCTGTGATACATTGTGATAAGAGGTTCTCAGTAAGCAATTATGGCAATTAATTTATGGCAATTATGGCATATTGCACGAGGTGTCTCGTACTTGAAAATCTTGAAAGTCTAGTGCTTGTAGCCATTTATTGAAAAAAAATTAATAGAAAAAACTACATGTATGCATGTAATTACGTGCACAACATGCATCAAAAATGATCAGAGCAATAAGCATGAATAAAGCACAAATTTATGTGGTTGCACAAAAATGGCGCACTGGTAGTCAGACACGAAGCCTGCGGAAAATCAGCCTTCAAAAATTTTTCCGTAGTTCGTGAGTGCCGAGTCCTTCTTCTCGCACTACAGTGGTCCTTGCCTATATAGCCATTCGTAGACGTCAGTCTCTCACAAAGCCAAAAAAAAGCTTACTTCTTCCTTGGTAGGGAAACTCATTGAGATGGTGACCAGGAACAAAGCCAAAATGCATATTGACAACCTCATGCCGAAAAAAACTGTCAGATGAATTAAGTACCAAAATATGCTAGTGCTTATTGTACTATTGCCAATATAAGATAGAGATATTGTAGTCAGTAGAGACAATTCATCCATATTGTCAAAATGAGCTTGTTAGTGAGAAAGATTATATACCAAAACAGGGTGCAGGCATATTCTGTGTTAGGCCTCTTGCGTAATGTACATGGCAAAATGACAACGAATGTACATAAAGAAAAACTGCCTCCTGTACAGTGTTAATATTGCTGATAGATCTGCCTAAAGAAAAGTGCTTCAGATCGGTAGAAGGCAAATACAAGTATAACGTACATTCCATGCCGGTGTCCAAATGCAAGTTAGATATGAGCATGCCTTCAGGCAACCGTTGCTAGGGAATATCTCTTATGAATGAAGCTTGTGAAGCGTCTTTGTGTGTGTCTGAGGTGTCTTTTTAAAGCAGAGACATGCGTAAAACAGCTGTGCAAATTTCATGCAGAAAGACCAAAGTGGGACGATGTAGTGGCTTCTCAAAAAACTACTATATACAGTATTCGGTATATTGGGAAACGTCGTAACAACAGTTGCTAGGGAATATCTCAGCTTGTGAAGCGTCTTTGTGTGTGTCTGAGGTGTCTTTTTAAAGCAGAGACATGCGTAAAACAGCTGTGCAAATTTCATGCAGAAAAACCAAAGTGGGACGATGTAGTGGCTTCTCAAAAAACTACTATATACAGTATTCGGTATATTGGGAAACGTCGTAACAACAGTTGCTAGGGAATATCTCAGCTTGTGAAGCGTCTTTGTGTGTGTCTGAGGTGTCTTTTTAAAGCAGAGACATGCGTAAAAGTTTCTATAAATTCACAGTATCTTGCGTAATAAATAGACAATTTTGTTAAACATTTAATGAACGATTTCTGAATGTCTGTCTTGAGGCGGGGGTGGAGGAGATTTTCTTGAAAATTGGGCGGTTTTGAAAATTTGCTGACACCAGTGAGCTGGGCGGATTCCTCGTTTGAATTTCCGCCGAATGTTGAGTTCGCACGAATAAAACCGGAAAAATCGCGCAGACGAATCTCAACAGGAAAATCTTTCTCCTTTTACTCCGGCTGCCGGGTTCTCAAGTCCGGGGGGAGGGTAGTCGTAATCGTAGCGGAGCGGTCGTGTAGCGGCGAGGTCGTTCAAATCGATGAAACACTGTAATTGGAGATTCCTGACTCCGTAAAATAATGCGTCGAATAGCTGAGTTTGCTACTTTCAGTAGGGTAGTTGCTGCCACCACCGTAATTTACGTATTACGGAACGGATAAGTCCCAGAGCTATCTTTGAGATGAGGACTTGGTTATTTTATGCCCCACGGGCAAATGATTCAATAAAACGCTATGGCTTAATGTCAACGGGTAAATATAGATTAATGTATGGTTAATGGTTAACGTTATTATTATTAACTGTAAGCAGGCGAAAGTAAATAATATTATTATTGTCGACGAGGATGATGTTCGCAGGCGGTACCTGGGTGCTGAATGCGATCGGGATTTAATACAACTGGGCGCGCTGAATATTAAGTACGAAGGAAAAAACGCGGGCACAGAAGAGGAAGAGAAAGGGAGCGTGAGAAAGAGGGAGAGAGAGAGAGCAGCAATTACACCAAAAGATAAGGGGTTTAAATAGACCGCAGAAATGGTTCTCACAATGGAGCAACGGCTGGGCTAGGTGGTGGGCACGCACCATTCACAACATGGATTTTCGCAAAAGTTACCGTAATGAGCGCATTTTAACAAACCTCCAGTATGAGGGCATGCATGAACACCGCGTGGATTAAACGGTGGACAAACCCGATGGACGAAGTCCAACTCGGGGAAAGGTTGGACTCGAACCACGCTAAGGAAAAAAAAACAGAAACGAAGCATCACGCGGACAGTCAAAATTAGTCACCGTCACAGGTCCCGTTCACTAAAATCAATAGTGGCATCCGCCTGCCACATGCGCGGGGCGGCCGGGGACATGTCGAACAATTCAACAGCCGCCGCCGTTGCAGCTGTAGCGGCCTCGGGCGGCGGAAATGCGGCCTCCGCGATTGGCTGAGCGAGTCGCACGTTCGGCTCCGTTGGGCTGGGCTGGTGGGTCAGGCTGAGCATTGGTGGTGGCCCTCGGCGGGCGGGAGGCTGGCGCGGAGCTGGCGAGGCGCGCGTCCCGGCATAGTTGATCTAACATAGCCGGTATCCGGTGGCATTGGCCTTGGTTGACCAGAAGATTAGTCAGCGTGGCACAGGGCCCAAGTTGTTGGCCAGTCGTCTCTAGGCGTAGGCGATCGCCTAGAAGGGCCATAGTGGTCTCGATGGCCGTGGTGGCATCGCGCCGGGAGTGTTGCCGGGCCAGCTGACTCCAGGTAAGGCAGTCGTTCAGGAACAACGGCCCGGGCCCACTAATGGTTTCCCAAAAGAGGAGCTCGGCGAGCTGGCGGGCCGGTCGCAGCTCCGGAGTTGGGGCCGGAACCTCCCCGTTGGCCGGCGAAGACGGGGGCGTGTCGGCCCGCTCCTCGAGCAGGCGTACAGCTTCATGAACCACGTCTTCATTCACGGCGACCGCGTCGACGGCTTCTAAAAAAGGATTTAACCAGTGGTCGATGAGGTCGACCTCCGGACTCGGGGCTGGCGCGGGGGCGGATTCAATCCCGGCGAATTATTAGCGTTTTCCAACATCTCGCGAAACGCCGGTTCGAAGTCTTCTTGGTTGATTCCCATCATTGGGTCGTCGTGCAGATGGTCCATGTCCGTCGGGATTAGCACGAGGGGCAAACAAAATAAATAGAGATATATATACACAAAATATTTACAAGATAGCTCAGTGGGGTCGCAGTTGAAAAGGAATAAAAATCGCCGATTAGTTTAATTACAAAAGGATCGCAAGGAAGTTTACAATATGCGACAAACAGAGCCACTTGACTGCCATATATACTCGGAAAAACTGCCCAAGCGGTGAATAAAGGAGATTCACACGCTGGAACAGGGCACCAGTCATCACTCCGCGTGTACTCTATGGTGAACGCGCACGGAGGAGGGGTGGGTGACCCATAGAGGAGTAATAAAACAGATAGCGAACCGCGGCAAAAGGGGGGGGGTCTAACTTAGAATGAAAGGGCGCCTTAAACGGCTCACATCAAATGGGGCGGTTAAAAAAAAGGCTGGTTAGCACACAAACAACAAATAAATTAGTAAAGGAGCAAAGGCGGGTTCCGTACTAATAATAATGTTATAATAAAGTAGGTTAGCTACCGATATGGCATGCAGAGACTTCATAAGGAGTTACAAGGCAGGGAATACTACTGGCACTGGGAGAGGGGGGGAGCCAAAATTAGCGGCCCTCACAATGTTCCCAGGCTCGAAACAAAATCGAACAAAGAGCGGGGGGTCGAGGCCTAGAACAGGGGCGCTTGACCTGAGCGGCAAAAGACAGTTTGGCCCTTAGACAGTGGGCTGGCAAACTTAGAAAGAAAATTAAAGATTACCTACAGCTTTAATCGAACTGTAAGGTGTACAAATTCGCTGCTTTTCTCCTGAAAGCATAAGGAAAAGGAGGGCGCTTCTGCACTTCGGCCGTGTGCGAAGAAGCTTACAGCAAACGGGGATTTGCAAAAACAGATGAAACGCGAAGTACTGTATCGCATTGAATAAATATTGACGCGTTGAATAAATATCGATAGCATTGGTTAGATGGGAAAATTCACAGTACATGAGAACTGAGAGGTTCAGAACGCTGCTTTTAGCCGGAAAGCATAAGGAAAACAGAATTGAACAGCAGAATGAGAAAATTTGTTGCTTTTATCCCTCAAGCATAAGGAAAATTACATTGAAATAAAATTGACGCCTGCTTTTATCCGGAAAGCATAAGGAAAATGACACTGCTTTTAACCCTGAAGCATAAGGAAAATTACATTGAAACGACGCCTGCTTTTATCCGGAAAGCATAAGGGAAATGACACTGCTTTTAACCCTGAAGCATAAGGAAAATTACATTGAAACGACGCCTGCTTTTATCCGGAAAGCATAAGGAAATGACACTGCTTTTAACCCTGAAGCATAAGGAAAATTACATTGAAACGACGCCTGCTTTTATCCGGAAAGCATAAGGAAAAAAAATGACGAAACGGCAAACTTAAATGGAAAACTAAAATCGGCTTTCAGCACAGAGCAGGTGCAGAGAAAGCTTGCAGCAAAATGAGAATTGGAACGCGTTCGCAATTACAACTACTAATAGTAATGCGCATCAGAAGTTAGCAACTTGGCGCAACAGAAAACTCCATACCGGCTCCAGCTCCATACCGATGTCAGGCAGATCCGGGTCGCCTTCAGACAGCACTTCCGGATGGCGGAGGCTCGGCTCGAACAATTGGCTGCCGCGCAGGTCAGGCTGGGCTGCGTCTGGCTGTTCGGGAGCGGGCGGATCGGCTGGGTCGACTTCGCTTTCATCGCTCGACTCGTAGGGCAACATTGGCCGCTCTGTCTGGCGCGGCGGCTCCTGCGGCCGATCTGCCATCATCTGCGGCACCTTGATGATGTTATTGCGATGAACTAGCATTTCAGCTGGGCGTCCACGTCGGGCTGTTGCAGGCTGGATCCAGTAGGCTACTTCGCCGACCCTCCTGTTGACCTTGTACATGCTTTTGTACGGCCGGTGAAAATTCGGCAGTTCGCCCAACTCGAGCTTCGGGTTGGCCAGGCAAACCAGGTCTCCGGGCTGCAGTTCCACGGGCTTGGGTCGGTTCTCGTAGTACTCTTCACGGCGTTGGATCTCAGCTCGCAATCGCTGTCGCACAATCCTTTCAGTCTCGGCCAGTCTACGCTGATGCTTTGCGATGTACTCGGGGAGGTCCGGCGATACGTCCAGGCGGTCTAGGGTGTTATCGATCGGATACCGGTAGGGCACTCCGTAGATGACGTAATGCGGCGAGAATCCCGTCGTACGATTGACGGCTGATCTTAGAGCTGTCAGAGCGGCTGGCAGCATCTTGTCCCACTGTTGATGATCTTCGAGGAGACAAGTGAGCACCTTTTTGATGTTCTTGTTGCACGATTCAGCTTGACCGTTTGCCCAGGGCGAGTATGGCGGCGTCGTTGTCTGCCGGATGCCATAGACTTCGCAGAAATGTCGAAACTCGTGCCCTGTGAACTGTTTGCCTTGGTCCGAATGGATCCACGCGGGGATTCCGGTGATCGGGAAGACTTGCTCTTGCAGGAGAGTTATTATCGTCTTGGCGCGCTGATTCTTCATGGCGAAGGCGAAGGGGTACTTTGACGTCGTGTCGACGTAGGTGAGGATGTACTTGTTGCCTCGGTCTGTCGGGTCTCCAGTGGGGCCCATGATGTCGATCGCACATCGCCCATAGATTTCGCAAACCGGAAATGATTGTACATGCGCTGGGATGCGTCGCCGTCCTTTACTCTGAGTGCAGGTCTGGCAGGAAGCGACATAGTCGGACACGGCCTTGGCCAGGGCCGGTCGCCAGAACCTCTCGCGCACCTTTGCGATGGTGAGATCTCGGCCCATGTGTCCGCAGTAGGGCGAACCATGCAGGTCGGCAAACACTGTGGCGTCGAGACTCTTCGGCAGGACGATCCTCGCATTGTCCTCCTCGCCAACATCGTCGAGATGGATGACTAATAGTCCGTCGTCTCGGACTTCCAATTGCTCATAGAATGCTAAGAGATTTCGCTCATCTCTTGTTAGATTTAATCGCTGATTCAGCGGCGGCTTCGGTTGTCGACTTTCAATTAAGTTTATCATCATCGCGATGGCGGAGTCGGCACGCTGATGGGTCTGGAGCTCCTCACGTGTGACTGGTCTCGGGATGTGATCAGTTAAGTTCAAAGTTTGGCGTCTGTTAGTCGAATTAGTCGGCGCGGCTTCGGCTGTGGCGGCATGGTTCGGGGTCTGGAGCTCCCTCCGCATAGTCGCTACTCTGGCCGGTTGCCGGGTCGATGAAGAATTTGAGGGCCGATCCTCGTCGGTCATGTCAGCGTCGGCTTCGTCAGCATTAGATTCGTCAGCAGATGAGAGTGAGTCAGCGGAACTGTCGGTATCAAGGCTGAATCTCACCTTCTTGAACACAGGACGGCGATCGGGTTGGCAGCGGTCTTCGTTGGCTGCGCTGTGGTCGCTATCCTCGTCGCCTTCAGCTAGTAGCCGGCGGCTCCTTGACGGGCAACATGTCGTGCTGCTAAAGCTGGTGGGCGACCTCTGTGAGTCCCGATAACGACTGGCAGATAGCCTCGACTTCGTCGCCGGCGGATGCAGCTCTGTCAGCGGCTTGCTGTCGGCTGTCGATGTTGCGGGCGGCGTAGTCTCGCCGTTGGACTCAGTTGATTTCGTCGGCGGCTTTCGTCGGTGACGGCGGGTCGGTCGCTTCTTGCTCGGTGGAGGACTAGGGTGGCTGCTGTCGTGGACCTTCGGCGCCGCTGCGCCAGTTATCGCGGCTGGCTGCTTACTTTGGTCCTCGACGGCGGCCTCTCGCTGAGCCTCCTCCAAACATTCAGCGTCGTCCTCAGGCCGTCTTGAGAGGCCGTCGGCGTTTTGGTGCTGACTTGATTTTCGATGCTGGATCTCGAACTCGAATTCGCTGAGGCGCTGTAGCCATCGTCCGAATATTCCTTCTTGTTGAGTTCGCCTTAGGATCCAGGTTAATGCGGCATGATCGGTTCGGCAGATGAACTTCTTGGCCAGCAGGTAGAGTCTGAAGTGTCGCATTCCATCTACGACTGCCAAGAGTTCCTGTTTCGTAATCGGATAACGGGCTTCGGCCGGTTTGAGTCGCCGGGAGAAATAGCCAATTGGGCGCTCGATCCCGTCGGCTTGGCGTTGGCTCAGGCAGGCTCCGATTCTGGTCGCAGAAGCATCCGTGTCCAGGATAAACATTACTTCCGGATCCTCGCTGAACTGCGGATACGCGAGCACTGATGTCGAAGTCATGGCTGCTTTGAGCTGATCAAACGCGTCTTGCTGGGCTTTTCCCCATAGACAATTGAAATTTCTAATCTTCTTTTCCTTGATTAGGTCGTGGAGCGGAGCTGCAAGTTCTGCGTAGCCAGGTACGAATTTAGCATAGTAAGCGCACGTGCAGACAAAACTCTTAAGCTGTCGGGCTGTTCTTGGTCTTGGCCAGGTTTGAATAGCTTCGATTTTCGCCGGGTCGGTCTGATTCCATCTTTGGTTACTACGTGTCCCAGGTAGTTGAGGCTTGCCCGAAATAAATGGCACTTCTTGCCTTTGAACTTTAGATTAGCTTCTTGGACTCTCTTAAATACTTCTTCCATATGCCGTAGGTGGTCGTTAAATTTCTTAGAATAGACGATTACGTCATCCAGGTAGGCGATAGCACTTTTGTAGGCAATCCCGTTGAGCACAGCGTTCATGAGGCGCATGAAGCTGGCTGGAGCTGAACTTAACCCCATTGGCATAACATTGTAGGCGAACTGTCCGCGGTGCAGCGTGGCAAAGGCAGTCAGGTCTTGATCTTCCGGACGCAGAGGAATCTGATAGTAGCCGCTATTCAAATCGAATGTACTAAATAGCTGGCTTCCTTCGAGGCTGGCGAATGCTTCTTGAATATTAGGAATCGGGTACGGAAAATACTCGCACTTTTGATTCAGACTCCGGAAATCTTGTACAATTCTTAGGCTGCCGTCCTTCTTCGGGATGATCACCAGCGGGGTGTTGTAGCTAGAGAAACTCGGTCGAATCACGCCTTTGGCCAGCAGATCGTCGAGTAACTGGTCCACCTTGGGTAGCAGGTGCGGCGGGATCCTTCGCGTTGGGAGATGCACCGGATCTTTGTCCTTCAGTACGATTTTGTGGGTGACCAGATGAGTTCGGCCGAGATCGTGCGGCCCCTGCGAGAAGATGGTCTGGTACTTTCTCAATAGCTCGATGACTTGAGCGCGCTGGTCACTGGACAGATCCTCGCTGATATCGATCTCCTTAATCCAAGCATCGGGATCCTCGTCTTGGATTTGATTGACAGAGTCTTCTGATTTCGGCAGCGGGAAGAAATGTAGCTCGGGCAGTCTGATTGGTCTAGCAATCCCGACTAGGGCATTCGCTCGCACTTTGATGGCTGTAGTGCCACGGTTGATCATTTCAATAGCGCCTTCTCCATTAGCCATGGAAATCAGGGCAGGCGCGGCGTCCAAGTGCTGCACATCTTCTTCACGACGAGCCGGTTTCAGCGGCTCGATCACGGCGGGTGTACCCTGGTTTTCTTCTCGTCCTTTGGCTAATTTGATTTTAATTCGGGCAGATGATAACGGCGGCACAGTGGTGCTCTCGGCCGTGTAGATTCTGCACGTTGTAGCTTCGGTTCGCGTGTAGCGAAGCGGTGCGGCTGTGCCGTCCTTGAAAAACAGCATTCCGGCGGCGAGGTCCAGTGATGTGCTGTACTTCTCCAGGAACTCGAAGCCCAGAATGTTGTCATGCGATCCTTTCGCTAGCAGAAACTTGACTGTAGGCTCAAAATTACCAATCTTCACTTTGATAGATAGTTCTCCTGCCATCTGAATTGGCTCACCATTGTAGGTCACGATGCGCTGAAGGCAGGGCTTGATTTGGCCACGCAGGGTCGGGTCGTCAGTACATAGGCGGTGCCAGGTGCTGAATCCTAGGACTTCACACTTGGACCCGGTATCAAGCAAGAAAGCAAAATAGCGGCCTTGAATCTCACCAGTTAAAAACGGATCTCTCCGAGGTCGCTTGGGTGCAGAATTCTGTACAGGTGCGGCGGAGGCTGTCTCAGCAGTGGCCTGCTGAGCGACTAAAGTCCTCGGCGGGGACTTCAGTACTGGCGCGGCTGCTGGATGGCGCTGCCCCCGATGGCGCGTCCAGCCGTCCCGTTTCCCGAGCTGCCGTTGCGCTGAGACGCGGTGCTGGCCGACCGCCGGTGCGGGCACTCATCGGCACGATGCTCGCGATTGCACCTGTAACACATGGCATTCTGCCGTCGCAACTGGTAAGGCGGCGGCCTTGAACTCGGCTGCTGCTGCTGCTGCTGCTGCTGCTGCTGACGTTGACCTCCTGCTGGCGGCGTTCTCGGCGGAGGGTTGCTGCCGTCTCGTGGTTGCTGAAGTCGATGGAACGGTTGCTGTGGCACCATTTGCGTGCCGGGTGTCGTAAATTGGGCGCTTCCGTCGGCGCTGCGGCGAGGAGTCGAGGGTACCAGACATCTGGAGCGTTGGCCCCACGGGTCCCGCGGCTGGTGGCGAGGCTCCAATGGCTCCGGGGTGTCGTTGTCGCGCGATCCCCGTGAGTAGAATTCTCGCATCTCGTTACTCAATGTCTCCAGTAGGCGTCGCTGCTCCTGCAGAGTTTCGGCTTGTTGTTCCATCACTTCACGCAACCAGTTCTCCTCGGGCCGAGATGACTTGTCGTGTTGCACCACAGTGGGCGTCTGACCATTGTCATCTTCGAGGACC
Source organism: Macrostomum lignano (assembly GCA_002269645.1). NCBI lineage: Eukaryota > Metazoa > Platyhelminthes > Macrostomidae > Macrostomum > Macrostomum lignano. The sequence continues at coordinate 28,937 of NIVC01003581.1, forward strand.
CGGACATGTCTCGCTGCTGGCGGCGGTGCTACTCGCTGAGCCAGACTAGCTGCTGTCTCCAAGCGTAGCACGGCCCGTCTCGCTGCGGTCAGATTCTGCGGTCGCACCAGGATTAGCTGTTCTCTCGCCGACTGAGCAATCCGCACTCCCACTGTGAACTGATCAACCAGTTCAGCCTGCTTCTGAACCGGGGTAAAATGCGGAAATGCTCTATCGGCCAGAGCAATTAGTCGATCGCCATAGTCGTCAACGCTCTCGTTCTTGCCTTGCTGGCAGCTTCGGAACTGCTCCCGGTACTCCAGCGTGTCGGCCACATGCGTAAAACGTTCAGACAATCGCTGTTTGAACTCACCAAACGTTAGATTGTCTGGCAGCTCCATCCTGACGACTGCGGGATAGGTGGTGGCGATATCCAGATTCACGAGGACCTCCGCCTTCTTGCGTCTGTCGTCTGTGATCCCGTTGAGCTCGCAACGCTCCTCCAGAGCCTGGATCCAGACGTCGAATTCCTGGTTCTGCGTATACCGCTGAATCTTGACCGGTTTCGGCGCTGGAGCTCGATCCTGCTGCTGGGGCTGCTGGTACACATGGTGATGGTGTTGCGGCTGGCCCAGGCTGGTCTGCTCCAGTCGCCGGCGCACCTCTTCGGTCACCGCGCGAATCATCTCGTCGTAGGTCGGTCTTGTCGTTGAGTTGTCGGGGCCCGCGGCGTCGGCTGTCGCGTCCGCGGTCGTTGAATTAGTATTAGTTGAAGCCATAGTAGTGTAGCGTTTGAACGACTCGTTGAAAGGGTTTTGGCGTCTCGTTATCCCACTTAGCTGACCACCAATGAGGCAGGGGTGGAGGAGATTTTCTTGGAAATTGGGCGGTTTTGAAAATTTGCTGACACCAGTGAGCTGGGCGGATTCCTCGTTTGAATTTCCGCCGAATGTTGAGTTCGCACGAATAAAACCGGAAAAATCGCGCAGACGAATCTCAACAGGAAAATCTTTCTCCTTTTACTCCGGCTGCCGGGTTCTCAAGTCCGGGGGGAGGGTAGTCGTAATCGTAGCGAAGCGGTCGTGTAGCGGCGAGGTCGTTCAAATCGATGAAACACTGTAATTGGAGATTCCTGACTCCGTAAAATAATGCGTCGAATAGCTGAGTTTGCTACTTTCAGTAGGGTAGTTGCTGCCACCACCGTAATTTACGTATTACGGAACGGATAAGTCCCAGAGCTATCTTTGAGATGAGGACTTGGTTATTTTATGCTCCACGGGCAAATGATTCAATAAAACGCTATGGCTTAATGTCAACGGGTAAATATAGATTAATGTATGGTTAATGGTTAACGTTATTATTATTAACTGTAAGCAGGCGAAAGTAAATAATATTATTATTGTCGACGAGGATGATGTTCGCAGGCGGTACCTGGGTGCTGAATGCGATCGGGATTTAATACAACTGGGCGCGCTGAATATTAAGTACGAAGGAAAAAACGCGGGCACAGAAGAGGAAGAGAAAGGGAGCGGGAGAAAGAGGGAGAGAGAGAGAGCAGCAATTACACCAAAAGATAAGGGGTTTAAATAGACCGCAGAAATGGTTCTCACAATGGAGCAACGGCTGGGCTAGGTGGTGGGCACGCACCATTCACAACATGGATTTTCGCAAAAGTTACCGTAATGAGCGCATTTTAACAAACCTCCAGTATGAGGGCATGCATGAACACCGCGTGGATTAAACGGTGGACAAACCCGATGGACGAAGTCCAACTCGGGGAAAGGTTGGACTCGAACCACGCTAAGGAAAAAAAAAACAGAAACGAAGCATCACGCGGACAGTCAAAATTAGTCACCGTCACAGGTCCCGTTCACTAAAATCAATAGTGGCATCCGCCTGCCACAGTCTGAATGTCTGTCGGGAAACCAATACATGCCACAATACCACAAAGCCCTAGAGCAAGATTATTTCTATAGAGCAATAATTGACAATTAAATATTATTGCACATCTAAATAATCACTATTCAAGCTCAGGAAAATAATATCATATTTGTATTCATGCCTTGACCTTGACAAACAAATTAGGCTAACAAATAGGGGCCTATGATATCAACCTATATATTTTTCTTATTGTATTAGCTTAGACTACTATATTGTACAGCTTTGATTTGCTACTTTCCAATTACACAATTTATAAATGCCTTACTTTGCCATATTCAATAATTAACTAGGGCCTAGGTCTAACAATATCATATTTTTACATTTATACTTATGACAATCTACTTATTGATATTTTTAACCTATTTTTATATATTTATTAATAACATTTGGCTTTAGGCCATTAGAGGGCTATTTTTAAATGTTACACTTAGAGAAATAGTGGCTATGGGTATGCAAACTTATAGAAATGGTGGCTGCCCTTAATAAGGACTAGGTAGATATATTGGCCATGTCTGTATAATATAATGGCTGTGTCAATGAAGCCTGCATAATGCTACTAGCTGTGTCATTAATATTAAATGGGTTTATACTTATAGAAAAAAGGTAAGTGTCCCCTAGGTTTTTTGTAAGGTTAGAAATTCAGTTGCTATTTTGCCTTTAAGGCTCAAAATTTAGTTGCCAATGGCTATTTTTAGTTTGCCCATTGGCAACTAGGGCCCTAGCAGAATTCTTGAGGATGGATATTTCCAAGGCTTTTTAAACATATATGCACTGTATGACTATAGGAATGAGTCTGTGACGTCTGTCTAAGAATTGCACTTATGATTGACATAGTCAATTTTTGCAACTTAGTATTTGCCACAACTTAGATCCATAGGACACTTTTATTTCAGTTACAATCATTTTTTCAAATTGGCAACTAGCATAAGGAAAATAAAGTTGTTAGAATTGTTTTTGATGCCAAAAATACAGTTGCCAATGAGATTTTCTGGGGGCCAAAAACCCCATATGGCCCAAAAAATGGTGTAGGACCAAGACTGTTTGCCACACACTAAGACTGCCATACTCAGGGAGCTAGGGGGAAGGAATTTGGCTTGCCATGTTATTGGATAGTGCTGAAGAAGGGTGAGACAAGGAGAGCCAGCAGGACAAGGCCGCGAGAGAAAACAGTAAGCAGGCCAAGTGGGTGAGTGAGCCAGGCTTCTCATTTTTTAAATTCATTTTTTACTTTTTAAATAACTATATAATTTAATTTTTAAATAATTGTTTAAATCATTTTTTTAAATAACTATAAGATATTGTTAAAATTACTCTAGTTGACTTGCAATCATTTTGGGCCATTTATTTATCTTATTAATGACCAATCTTGGGATGCTTTCTCCTCATCTAATTCCATAACCCATCACAACCAATAACAATACTGGAAGATTAGTAGCTCCCCCTTAATTCCAGTAGCCAATAAGAGCTATAGCAGTCTTGGTATATGGTGGTCTTGGTTGTGCACCTACAAAATATACCCAGAGTGTCTCTAATCTAGAATCTATTTAACACTAGGTCCTGCTTAAAACATGCAATATATATGCTTATAAAACTCAATATTAAAAAATATGAAAATTATTTGTAGACCCTGTATAATTAATTCCATGGTATATTGGCAAAAGCTAAAGAATAATACTTATCCTACTCATACTCATCTTGATATATAAATTAATAACATCAAAACTTTCAACTAATATCAAATAGTAAAATAATATGATATCAGTTATATCTTAAGATTATTTAGGCCTAACCTATAAAAGTCTATGACAATTTATAATAATACAGGTAACTAATACAGTCCAATGCTAGGGCCTAGTAATATGTAATAATACTGTAATGTTTCTTAAATTATAGTAGAGGCCTCTCTTGCCACAGTTAGTACATGTAGCCTATCTAACTTTTCAACTTCTTTTTCTAATGTGGCAGAGTAAATATATGCCTGGGTGCTCTGGCTCATTCAAAGTTACCTCAAATAATCAATAGGGGTCGTTGCTGATATAAAAATACGGAGCGCAACTGCTTTTGTAATCTCGCAAATAAATTGTTTAGAAAACATTTTTCAAAATGAGTTAAAACAAATGGACAATACTTCTCCAGGTTTTTTAAAGCGAAAATTGACTTTAAAATAATTTTAGTACACCAATTTTATTATTAAAATTTTTTTAATTACTCTTAGTTTTAAACGTTTACTTAAATTTTACCTAGTGGCTTATTAGTGGAAAAATTTCTTCAGCCACTCAATTGCCGACAATATGCACTTCCACTTTCAAAGGGCAAAATTTGAAAGAAATTACTAGAGTTTTAGTTTTTCATTACTTTTCATTTAATTCAAATAATTTTTGTGACTTTTCACTTCCGCTTGAGTACTGACATGCCACTTTCGGTCCTCTAGCGGCATGCTAGCGGCTTTCCCAGTGGGTATATAGACAAAAATATGCAACGAGTGGTCCAAAGGGGTCAAACACTGGTGGCAAAGGGTGGTCACGTAGACCAAGCAAAGAACAGACAGAAAATAACGCAGAAAATAAGGAGATAAACAAGGTTTCCAATAGAGGGACGCAAAAGACCAGAGAAAGGAATGGAAAAACCAACGCAAGAACAGGGAAAAGACGAAACAAACCAGCCACTGGGGCACAAGGTGGGCACACAGGACCAAAACTGGGGACAGTGGGGAATGGGTCAAGGGTGGTTTATTAAGTCACGAAAAAAATTAAATTTCAAAATTAACATATTAATGTTCATTAGATTGTCAGTGGCAGCCCCTAACTGCCACACTACTTACTAAAATCGAGGCCTATTGCATATATTTAACAAATAACAATATTCACATTATAGATAGAATAGTAGAAATAGGCCTACTAGATGCTAATTAGGCCTAATCTCAAATATCAATTGAATCTCAATTATCTTGAAAATATTTTTTTTGTTTTAAAATATAATATTGTCCAACCCTTAAACCAGGGGTCCCCAACCTTCTATGGGCGGCGGGCCGCATTGACAACTGGCTTGGTGTGTGCGGGCCGCATGCTAATACACAAAACATGAAATACACAAAACCAAGCAAAAATGTCCATTTCCAAATGTCAAACAAAATCAATGAGATGGCTGGTGCTCCTTATCCTTCGACAGCAGTTCAACATTTGGCTTGATCGACGAAACAGCGAGCAGCAGTGCATCTTCGAGGTGGCCGTCAGTCAACTGCGCTCTAGTTTTGCTCTTGGTCAGCTTCATTCGGCTGAAGAGCTGTTCACATGCGTATGTAGAACCAAACATGGCAGCAATCTTCGTGGCGTGTAGGACGAGGCCTGGAAAGTCAGCAGGCTTGATGCCCTGGCTCCAAAATCCCATTGGGGAGGTGCAGCCGAACTTTGCTTTGAGCTCGTCAGAACAATGAAGCTCAATGAGCTCCATCTGCAGATTGGCAGGCACTTCATCAGCATCCAGGTCGAAAGGGCTGCTGAATAGCTTCAGCTCCATTGAATTCGCTCGCAACTCCGAGAAGCGGTTGGCGAACTCGTCCCTCAGGTCCGAAAGGGCGTCAGCGTACTTCTGGGCAGCTGAATTAGTCAGCTCGAAAGTTGCAAGGTTGGGAAAGTGTGTGAGCTCTCGATTCTTTATCTGTGCTTCCCACAGCCTGAGCTTGGTCTCGAATGCCTTGATCTTGTTTATCATGTCTGGCACAAGGACGCCACGGCCTTGCAGCTGGGTGTTCAGGGTGTTGAGGTGCCCAGTCAGGTCAACAAGGAAGGCGAGGTCTTGCACCCACGCTGGGTCAGTGAACTCCTGGACAGCAGCTCCCTTTGAATCCAAGAAGTCGGCTAGCTCCTCCCTCAGATCGAAGACTCTTTGCAGCATCTTCCCGCGGCTGAGCCAGCGCACCTCACAGTAATAGAGAAGGTCCCCATACTGTGCTTTGGCCTCTGACAGCAAGTCCCGGAACTGGCGGTGATTCAGGGCCCGAGCTAGCACAAAATTCACCGCCTTCACCACGACGCCCATAACGGACGTTATGGTGGTCGACTTTGCACAGAGGACTTCTTGGTGTACGATGCAGTGGATGCGCATGATGTCCTGCATATGTCCCTGGTCCCGGCAGTGCTTTACCAGGAGGGAAGCAAAGCCCTTGGTTGGCCCAACCATGGCAGGTGCACCGTCAGTGGTAATGGCACACAGGCGTGATAGATCCAGCTCGAATTCCTGCACCAACTTTAGCACGCACTGCAGGATGTCGGCACCAGTGGTGGTTCCTTGCATCGGCATCAGCCGGACGAATTCTTCCACTACGTCAAAGGTGTCCGTGACGCCACGAAAGAAGATGGCGAGCTGAGCTGTGTCCTTGACGTCGGTAGACTCGTCGAGGGCAATGGAGAAGAAACGTGCACTGTGGCAGCGCTGCTTAAGCGTTGAACGAATGTCGATTGCCATCTCTTCAATGCGGCGAGTGATGGTGGAAGCAGAGAGGCTGATGTTGGTGAAGAGATCCTTTTTTTCTGGGCAGACTTCCTCTACAGCGGCCATCATGCACTCCTTTACAAATGCCCCGTCGGTGAAGGGCTTTAGCTGGGTCGCTACCAGGTGGGCAACTCGGTAGCTGGCGCGCGTGTTGCGGATTGCGGCAGATTGAGCCAGATTCACAGGCTTTTTAAAGAGGGCATTCTGCCGGTCCAAGTTGGCTGCCAAGCGAGTGAACTCAGTCTTGCGCTTGTCCTCCGGCATGTCCACAAACTTGGCATGGTTCGTGGTGAAGTGCCGCTTCACATTGAACTCCTTGCATACGGCGATCGTCTCCTGGCAGATGACACACAGCGGCTTCCCCTTGCGCTCCACGAAAAAGAACTGACACCAGTCGGCATTAAAGGAGCGCTTCTCCTCCGCGATCTTCCTCTTTTTTGCAGCGTGTGCCATCTGGAACTATAGAGTTACTGAGTTATAGAGTTACTCCTTGCTACTGGTCCACCATTTTAAGGAACTCTACTGGCATTTAAGGGCCAATAAACAATGTACACCCATGAAAAAGGGTGTAGAAGAAAAATCGATAAGTTTCTATTGGTTACAAGAACTATGGGCTGGACTAGAGACGAAATGCCACCCCCAGCGAGGCTTTGGGCCGCAGACCCGTCAGGCCGTTTCATTGTACAGTGAGAAAGAAGCAGCCAATAAACTGCTAGCGAGAATATACTAGTGCGGGGGGAGGGAAAGTGGGGGGTTGTGTTGTGCGTCACTCCCCCTTCCCCCACGCATGCGTAGCCAGATATGGAGAGAGAGGTTTGAAGCGGTGAGGGGTTGAATCAGCGGAGGTTGAATCAGCGCACTGTGGGGGAGAGAAAATATCGACTGAACTAAACTAGCTTTCATGAGAGAGAGAGAGGCAGTAGAGCCCTTACCCCCAACCCCCACCTCCTTTGCCTTGAACCTTATTGATATTAGCTAGCATTCCTTCCTACTTTTCACTTCAACTCTTGACTGCATGTACATTTGTGCGCTAGGAGTGGCTAAAATAGCAATCCAAATGAATTGAAGCGTCGCTTCTAGCGGTTGGGGGGGTAAGAGATTTCTGGGCATATTTTCAATACAGCTAGGAAAACTTTAACATTTTCGGGGGCCGCAGTGAAATCCAGTGATAGACTTGGCGGGCCGCATGTAATGCAAACTACTGGAAGGTGCCGCGGGCCGCACAAAAAGGGCTTGCGGGCCGCATGCGGCCCGCGGGCCGCAGGTTGGGGACCCATGCCTTAAACCATACTATATTTTAGTTTTGAAACTATAGCTAATACCAAAAACATGCAAAACTAGGGATTGCAATCCCAAGATCCCTGGATCCTGAAATCCCAAGATTGGACCAAAATTCTGGGATTTCCAAGAACTAATTTTTGTTATTATTTTTACAAAAATTGTTATAAAATAAACATAATTGGGCCCACAATATAGAAGTATATATGTGAAAGAGAAGGCTCGGCCCAGCTGTTCGTCAAGAAGGTTGCGTGTGGATGCCGGAGGCATGATGCTGCAGAGTTGCCGCCAAGGGGCATCAATTTACACCTGGCCCTTTTCAACGGCTTGTGTGTAGGCGTGGAACAGTGCCTGTCGTAGGCGGATGCGCACCAGTGCTGCTCTAGTCGCAGCTGCGTTGAACACTCAGAGGGTAGACGCGTCCTCCTGACTGAGCCACGGTGCCCGGTGCAGGGTAGCCTCCAAATCAGACGCGCGAAGGGCAGGGTCGCTGGTTGATGATTGATTTGAGCCGGACATGCCGTCGCAGTTGTACCCAAAGGGCAGGAGCAATTGATAAACAAATATATGTACAGGATTAATTACAAAGGGACGATGAAGGATAGCGCAGTCAAAATAATAGCCAAAGGAAAAATATGCATAGCAGAGAGACAAATTACAGTTTAAGAAAATTGGGACCAAAGTTAAAACGCTGCCTTAAATACAACAAAATTTCACCCGCTGCTGGAGAAGGTTTCCAACCACGGGGGACGACCACCACCCCGCTTGTACTCTATGGCAGGCACACACGGAGGTGGGGTAGGTGACAAATAGTAGAGTTATAAAACGGATAGCTAACCGCGGCAGGGGGGTCCAAATTGAATGAAATCAGGGTGCCTTAAACAGCTCACATAAAAGGGTCAGCTGTTAGAAAACTGAATAAAGCATAAAGGCTCATTCCATATAAGATGGACATATTTGGAAAATAGAAAAAAGTCAATATTTTTGCTTGCCATTGCCTAATTAGCCTATTTTTTTACCAAATGTTTATATTGTGCAATATATACAATCTAAGAATAAAGGAATGGTAAAATGTTGGATTAGTATGTTATCAATTGGCAAAAAGTCATTTTTGTAAAAATTTGGACATTTTTCGAAGCAAAAGACATCATTAAGATTTTGTACCTTTTAAAAACAAATAGAAAGCTTTTGAAGGTTGAAACAAACTATAGATAAAAGTATAGTACTTGCATCATCAGATAAAAGCATTGGTGACCAAATAATCTATTATATTTTTAATGTATTAGTACCTCAAAGTTACTGAATTGACAGAAAAAAATATGTTACGACCATAATGTTACGACCATAAGGCTGCCTTTTCTTTTGTATCTTTGTTGCCTTTTGAGTTTATATATTCTAATAAAAGAGTATGATTTCTAAAGATGTTCTTAGTCAAATTTTAAAAATGTATCGCAAAATATCAAAAATGAAAAATGTTATAAGACTTTTACCTTTTAGTTTCTATATGTCAAAAATCCTGTCGTTACGACCATAAGTTTCATTTAAGGTTTAATAGCATCTATACTAATGATGATATCTATATGAAACTCTATAAATATATTCTAGACAAAATAATCTTTCATTTAAAATATTGGTTTAGTATATTCTATTATTAGATTTCATTTTATAAGTAAAAATAACCTGTCATGTTTCGACCATGCTTATATGGAATGAGCCTAAACAGTAACAACTTGAAAGGATAAAAAAAAATAAAGGAGCAATTGGCGGGCTCCTTCATACTAAGATAAAATTTAATAGGATAGGTTAGCGACCGATATTATCATGGGGGCTCCATAAAGAGTTACAGGAACAGGGGCATGCAAAAAGGCACTGGGAAAGGGAGCCAAATTAGCAGCCCCTAAAACGTTCCCACGCTCGAACAAAACCAAACAAAGAAAAGGGGTCAAGTCCTCAAATGGCCTCCGCTGAGGACAAGGTCTGGATCCGGGGCGCTTGACCTAAACAGGGCATAGAAAGCTTGGCCCATAAACAGTGGGCTCACAAATAGCAGAGAGAGAGGGGGGGATACTTCTGCACTTTGATAGCGTGCGGAAAAGTTTACAGTTCAAACGGATGCGCAGAATTCAACTGAAATTGCAAAATAATTTTACTGTATCGCCTTGATTAAATGTCGCATATTGTCGTGTCGGATAAATATAATCGCATTGGTGCAAGCTTTTGCCAGAAAGCATAAGGATAAATGTAGAGAGCGAGAGTGCTGAATTAATGAAAATGCATGAGGCTAGCAAAATTGAGCACTATACTGGAGCATTGAAAACTTGTACAAAATATACACTGCTTTTACCTGAAAGCATAAGGAAACGGCAAAATTTAAACCTGCTTTTGACCCTCAAGCATAAAAAAAATACACTGAATGAAGCCTGCTTTTATCCTGAAAGCATAAGGAAACGGCAAAATTGAAACCTGCTTTTAACCCTCAAGCATAAGGAAAAATACACTGAATGAAGCCTGCTTTTATCCTGAAAGCGTAAGGAAAATGAGAATTTTCTTTTAACCCTGAAGCATAAGGAAAGTATAGCAACTTAAACGGAAAACTAAAAAAATGGCTCTTAGCACAGAGCAGGGGCAGAGAAAGCTTACAGCAAAACTAAGAATTGGCACGCGCTCGCAAATTCGACTACTAATAGTAATGCGCATCAAAAGTTAGCAACTTGGTGCAATAGCAAAATACCAACGAAAGCTCCATACCGATGTCAGGCAGATCCGGGTTGCCTTCGGGCAGCACTTCCGGATGGCGGAGGCTCGGCTCGAACAATTGGCTGCCGCGCAGATCAGGCTGAGCTGCAGCTGGCTGTTCTGGAGTGGACTGATCGGCTGGTTCAACTTCACTTTCATCACTCGACTCGTAGGGCAGCATTGGCCGCTCTGTCTGGCGTGGTGGCTCCTGGCGATCTGCCATCATTTGCGGCACCTTGATGATGTTATTGCAATGTACAAGCATTTCAGCGGGGCGTCCCCGTCGGGCTGTTGAAGGCTGGATCCAGTAGGCTACTTCGCCGACCTTTCTGTTGACTTTGTACATACTTTTTTATGGTCTGTGGAACTTTGGCAGTTCGCCCAACTCGAGCTTCGGGTTGGCCAGGCAGACCAGATCTCCAGGCTGCAGTTCTACGGGCTTGGGTCAGTTCTCGTAGTATTTTTCACGGCGTTGAATCTCAGCTCGCAAGCGCTGTCGCACAATCCTCTCGGTTTCAGCCAGTCTGCGCTGATGCTTTGCGATGTACTCGGGGAGGTCTGGCGATATGTCCAGGCGGTCTAGGGTGTTATCAATTGGGTAGCGATAGGGCACTCCGTAGATGACGTAATGCGGCGAGAATCCCGTCGTACGGTTGACAGCTGATCGCAGGGCTGTCAAAGTGGCTGGCAGTATCTTGTCCCACTGTTGATGATCTTCGAGGAGACACGTGAGCACCTTCTTGATGTTTTTGTTGCACGACTCAGCTTGACCGTTGGCCCAGGGCGAGTATGGCAGCTTCGTTGTCTGCCGGATGCCATAGACTTCGCAGAAATGTCTAAACTCGTGCCCAGTGAACTGCTTGCCTTGGTCCGAATGGATCCACGCGGGGATTCCGGTGATCCGGAAGACTTGTTCCTGCAGCAGAGTTATAATTGTCTTGGCGTGCTGATTTTTCATGGCAAAGGCGAATGGATATTTCAACGTAGTGTCGACATAGGTGAGGATGTACTTGTTGCCTTGGTCTGTTGGGTCACCAGTAGGGCCCATGTTGTCGATTGCGCATCGCCCATAGATTTCGTAGACCGGAAACAATTGTACATGCGCTGGGATGCGTCGCCGTCCTTTGCTCTGAGTGCAGGTCTGGCAGGAAGCGACATAGTCGGACACGGCCTTGGCCAGGGCCGGTCGCCAGAACCTCTCGCGCACCTTCACGATGGTGAGATCTCGGCCCATGTGTCCGCAGTAGGGTGAACCATGCAGGTCGGCGAACACTGTGGCGTTGAGGCTCTTCGGCAGGACGATCCTCGCTTTATCCTCTTCGCCAACATCGTCGAGATGGATAACTAATAGTCCATCGTCTCGGACTTCCAATTGCTCATAGAATGCTAAAAGATTTCTCTCGTCTCTCGTCAGGTTTAATCGCTGATTCAGTGGCGGCTTCGGTTGTCGACTTTCGATTAAGTTGATCAGCATCGCGATAGCAGAGTCAGCTCGCTGATGGGTCTGGAGCTCCTCGCAGGTGACTGGCCTCGGAATGCGATCTGTTAAATTCAAAGTTTGGCATCAGTTAGTCAGATTTGTCAAATTTGTCGGCGCGGCCTCGGCTGTGGTGGCATGGTTCGGGGTCTGGAGCTCCCTCCGCATGATCGCTACTCTGACCAATTGCCGGGCTGTTGAATTTGATGGCCAATCCTCGTCGATAGCTTCAGTGTCTTTGTTGTCAGCAGATAAGGGTGAGTCAGCTGAGCTGCCGGCGTCGAGGCTGAATCTCACTTTCTTGAACACAGGATGGCGAGCAGATTGGCAGCGGTCGTCGCTGGCTGCGCTGTGGTCGCTGTCCTTGTCGCCTCCAGCTAGTAGACGGCGGCTCCTTGACGGGCAACATGTCATGCTGCTAAAACTGGTGGGCAACCTCTGTGAGTCTCGAAAATGGCTGGCAGATGGCTTACGCTTCGTTGCCGGTGGGTGCAGTGCTGTCAGTGGCTTGCTGTCGGCTGTTGATGTTGCTGGCGGCGTAGCCTGACCATTGGACTCCTTTGGTTTCGTCGGCGGCCTTCGTCGGTGATGGCGGGTCGGTTGCTTTTTGCTCGGTGGAGGGCTAGGGTGGCTGCTGTCGTGGACCTTCGGCGCCGCTGCGCCAGTTATCGCGGCTGGCTGCTTACTTTGGTCCTCATCAGCTGCCTTGCGCTGAGCCTCCTCAATGCATTCGGCGTCGTCCTTGGGCCGTTGCGAGAGACCATCGGCATTCTGATGCTGACTTGACTTTCGATGTTGAATCTCAAACTCAAATTCGCTAAGGCGCTGTAGCCATTGTCCAAAGATTCCTTCTTGCTGAGTTCGTCTTAAAATCCAGGTTAATGCGGCATGATTGGTTCGGCAGATGAACTTCTTGGCCAGCAAGTAGAAGCGGAAATGTTGCATTCCGTCTACAACTGCCAAAAGTTCCTGCTTCGTAATCGGATAACGGGCTTCGGCTGGTTTGAGTCGCCAAGAGAAATAGCCAATTGGTCGCTTGACTCCGTCAGCTTGGCATTGGCTCAGGCAGGCTCCGATTCTGGTCGCAGAAGCATCCGTGTCCAGGATAAACATAACATTAGGATCCTCGCTGAACTGCAGATACGCAAGCACTGATGTCGAAGTCAAGGCTGCTTTGAGCTAGTCAAACGCGTCTTGCTGGGCTTTTCCCCATAGACAGTTGAAATTGTGGATTTTCTTCTCTTTGATTAAATTGTGGAGTGGAGCTGCAAGTTCTGCATAGCCAGGTACAAATTTTGCATAGTAAGCACACGTGCAGACAAAACTTTTAAGTTGTCAAGCTATTCTTGGTCTTGGCCAGGTCTAAATAGCCTCAATCTTCGCCAGATTGGTCTTGATGCTGTCCTTAGTAACTACATGTCCCAGATAGTTTAGAGTCGCCCGAAATAAATGGCACTTCCTGCCTTTGAACTTTAGGTTGGCATCTTGAATTCGCTTAAATACTTCTTCCATATGCTGTAGATGGTCGTTAAATTTCTTAGAATAGACGATTACGTCATCCAGATAGGCTATTGCACTTTTATAGGCAATCCCGTTGAGCACAGCATTCATGAGGCGCATGAAGCTGGCCGGCGCCGAACTTAATCCCATAGGCATCACATTGTAAGCGAATTGTCCGCGTGCAGCATGGCGAAGGCTGTCAGATCTTGATCCTCTGGATGCAGTGGAATATGATAGTAGCCACTATTGAGGTCGAACGTGCTGAATAGCTGGCTTCCTTCAAGGCTAGCGAATGCTTCTTGAATGTTAGGAATCGGGTATGGAAAGTACTCAAATTTTTGGTTCAGACTCCTGAAGTATTGTACAATTCTCAGGCTGCCATCCTTCTTCGGGATGATCACCAGCGGGGTGTTGTAGCTGGAGAAGCTTGGTCTAATTACGCCTTTGGCAAGCAGATCGTCAAGTAGCTGGTCCATCTTGGGCAGCAGATGCGGCGGAATCCGCCGGGTCGGCAGATGCACAGGATCCCTGTCCTTCAATACGATGTTGTGGGTGACCAGGTGGGTTCGGCCGAGATCGTGTGGCCCCTGCAAGAAGATAGTCTTGTACTTTTTCAATAGCTCTATGACTTGAGCGCGCTGGTCATTGGACAAATCCTCGCCGATGTTGATCTCTTTGATCCAAGCATCAGGATCTTCGTCTTGAACTTGATTAACTGAGGCTTCTGGCTTCGGCAGCAGAAAGAATTGTAACTCGGGCAATCTGATTGGTCTAGCAATCCCAACTAGGGCATTTGCTCGCACTTTGATGGAAGTAGTGCCTCGATTGATCATTTCAAAAGCGCCTTCTCCATTGGCCATAGATATTAGGGCTGGCGCGGCGTCCAGTTGCTGCACATCTTCTTCACGCCGAGCCTTCTTCCTTCTTCCTTCTTCTTTAGTCCTTTTGCTTGTTTAATCTTGATTCGGGCTGATGATAACGGCGGCACGGTTGTGCTCTCAGCTGTGTAGATTCTGCACGTAGTAGCTTTGGTTTGCGTATAGCGGAGTGGTGCGGCAGTGCCGTCCTTGAAGAACAGCATCCCGGTGGCGAGATCCAGTGATGTACTATACTTCTCCAGGAACTCGAAGCCCAGGATGTTGTCATGAGATTCCTTTGCTAGCAGAAACTTGACTGTAGTCTCAAAACTTCCAATTTTAACTTTGATTGATAGTTGGCCTGCCATTTGAATAGGCTCTCCATTGTAGGTCACAATGCATTGCAAGCAGGGCTCGATTTGGCCACGCAGGGTCAGGTCATCAGTACATAGTCGGTGCCCAGTGCTAAATCCTAGGACTTCGCACTTGGAGCCGGTGTCAAGCAGAAAAAGCAAAATAATGACCCTGAATTTCACCAGTTAGAACGGATTCCTTTGGGGTCACTTAGGTGCAGAGTTCTGTATAGGTGCAGTGGAGGCGGTCTCAGCAGTGGCCTGCTGAGCGACTAAAGTCCTCGGCAAGGACCTTAGTGCTGGCTCGACTGCTGGATGGCGCTGCCCCCGTTGGCACATCCCACATCCAGCCGTCCCGTTTCCCGAGCTGCCGTTGCGCTGGGGCGCGGTGCTGGCCGACCGCCAGTGCGGGCACTCATCGGTGCGGTCACTCATTGGCGCGGTGCTCGCGATTGCACCTGTAACACATAGCGCTCTGTCGCCGCAGCTGATAGGGCGGCGGGTGTGAACCCAACTGTTGCTGCCGCTGTGGCTGCTGCTGCTGCTGTGTGTGTGTGTGCTGCTCAACTCATGCGCTTCCATCTTTCTTTGATCCAGTTCCAGAACCTGTAGGCGGCGTCTGGTTGGTTCCAGAGATCGCACAGGCTGGTGATGTTGTACTCCTGCCTCCTTTTCCACATAGCCGGGCAATCCATTAAGTGCGAGTTGGATTCTTCGCCATCTCCACATAGCCTGCAGCTGTCACTGTCCTGGTTGCCAAGTCTCTTGCGGAACTGGTTCAGTTCGAGAGAGTGTCCGGTACAGAAGCGTCTGAAGCTCATTGCTTCGCTGCGGTCTGCATATTCCTTCTTCCAGTTGCTTTTGGGGCCTTTGCTGTAGGTCTCTTTGCTGCGTTGGTGGCTCCATTCCTTCACTCTGGTCAGGTCTCGGTAGATGGATCTCTTAACCAGGTTGGCAAGCACACCGGCTCCTCTAGCTGGTCTGCCGGCTGCGGCCTTGGCCGTGGTGTCGGCCTCTTCGTTCCCGCTGAGGCCACAGTGGGCCGGGACCCAGCAAATGATGAGCCGGCTGTTGGTCTCACTGGCTGCCTGCAAGTTGTTGGTGATTCTATTGGCTATCAGATTACTTCTTCTGCTGTGGAGGAGCTGGAGGCTGCTGAGGCTGTCCGTGGCAATGCAGGTGCTTTTTCCCCGGCCATGGTGACAGATCCAATCAGTGGCTGCTTGCAGCGCGTGCAGCTCAGCCTGGAGTGAGCTGCAGGGCTTGCCGGCGTCGACCTCAATACGGGTTTGTGTGTCCCAGCCGTCGATCCCTTTGGCTGTCACAACGACTCCGCCACCACCTTTACCATCTCTGCTGACTGATCCATCCGTGTAGAGGATGAGGTCTGCGTCGGCAGCGCAGCTTTGGATGATGTTCTCGGCCAGGTTCCTGTTGTCAGCTTCGCAAAGCTTGTGCCAGCCTTCCATGTGAATCGTGAATTTCCTTTCCTCCCATGGGGCCAGCGTTGCAGGTTGTTCATCCTTCTCCACCGTGATGTTGAGCAAACCATGGTCATCAAGCAACTCTTTAGCTCGGGCTCTCCAGCCTTTTCTTTTAAGCCTCTGCTTTGGCCCTTCACCAACCAGCTCTCTTCTGATGCTACCGGGGGGCTGTCGTCTGAGGCGGTCGAATTTCTCGGCCCATCTGGCCTTGCTGCACACTTTGAGGGGCTCAAGGCCGCTTTCCATACTGAGCGTTTCAACCAGGGTTGTAGCCATGAGGCCAGTCATGATCCTTTCAGCTGAGCGCTGTATCACTTCGAGCTTGTGCCAGCTGCTTTCGCTGATCCAAGGCATCCATGCTGGAGCGCCGTACAGGATCTTGCTCTTAATAAGAGCTTCATACGTGATTTTAATTAGCTCCAGGCTCCAGCCCCAGTCACTGCCAGCCAGTTTCCTTAATATGTTAACTTTTTTAAGGCATGCCTCTTTGATGTTGTTAACGTGCATCTCAAATTTCAGCGTTCTGTCGAAGGTGATCCCCAGGAACTTCGCGGTTGGGGCCCAGCTGATAGTGCTGCCGTACATCGTGAAGGTGCTGTCTTCTAGGCTGGTTCTAGTGCTAGTCGTAGACAGAAGCGTGAGGGAACACTTGCTTACTGCAATCGGCATAAGCCAGTTATTGCTCCAAGTCTCCGTGAGCTGGATGGCTTTATCCATACTCGCGCGCATCTGGTCTTGCCTGCCAGAGGTCCAGATGGCAAGGTCATCCGCAAAGCCGCTAACTTTGACCCCCTCGACTGCGCTGAGACCTTCTAGGAGGTCGTCAATGTAGACCAGGAACAGCAGCGGCGACAGGACGGAGCCTTGCGGCAGGCCTTGCTCGAGCACTTTAAGCTTGCTGTCCTTGCCATTGAAGTTGACTTTAGCTAATCTGTGACTCAGCCATGCTTGTATCCATCTGATCGAGAGCCTTCCCACTCCTTTGTTGATCAGTTTCCAGATGAGGCCGGTGCGGAGCACTTTGTCGAACGCTCGCTCGAAATCCACCAGTAGCAAAAGCGTGCAGATTTTCTTCTGAAAGCCATCATCGGCGTCCTGCGCGAGCCTGAGCAGTTGGTCCTCCGTGGATCTGCCAGCCCTAAACCCAGCCTGGCAGTCGCTAAGGAGCCCTTTGCTCTCGAGGTGGTAACTAATTCTGTTGGTGATAACTCTTTCAAGCCATTTGCCTAGGCAGGATGTGAGGCTGATCGGCCTGTATGAGGGTATGCATTCAGCATCTTTGCCAGGCTTCAGGAGCGGGATGATTCTAGCCGTGTGCCAGCTCTGGGGCACTTCGGCCTGCCTGTAGGAGTCGTTGAAGAGGCTAGTGATGGCAGGCAGGCTGCTGGATGGCAATTCCTTAAGGAGCCTGGGGTGGATAAGGTCTTTGCCGGCCGCTTTGTTACCATCCATGGCTTCAAGCGCACTCACGACTTCGGACATGAGGATGGGCTGGTCCATTTCTGCTTCCGCTAAAGTTTCCATCTCACGCAGGGCAGCGTTCGCACTACTTCTAATTTTTCTTTGCTTTTTGGGAATAAAGTAGTTGCTGACACTTTGGCGTTGGCTTTGGCTCTGTCCGACAGGAAGGTCTTGCCACGATGCTGGATGGATTTCCCCACTTGGTCTTTGGCGCTCTTGCCATTGAGGCGTTTGACTACTGACCACATTTTTGCACTGCTCGCGTTGTTACTCAGGTGGTTTCGCCACTCCTCCTCCTTGCTTTTCCTAATCTCAGACTTGAGCCATTGTTCTTTTTCAGCCCATAGCTCCGGTTCAGCTGCGGCGTCGCACTTGCCAAGCTCCTCCAGGGCTTCCCTCATCTCGTCGTTGATGGAGGACTGGTTCCGGGTTGTGCGCGCAATGGTACCGACCGATGCTCTCGCAGCATTGATGATGATATCCCTGATCTTTTTCTTATTCTCCTTAACGCATCCAGCACCGCAAATCGATTCTGCCAGGCCGGCTTCAATGTTGTCTCTGTAGGCTGTCCAGTCAGCGGCTTTCCAATTCCAGCTGATGATCTTTCTGGCTGGCTCTCTGTTGCTGCAGCCATGCCCTAGCTGCATGATGATGAGGTGGTGGTCCGACCTGTGTAGCTGAGCTGTTTCCCAGGACCATATGGGTTCGTCCTCTCTGCTACAGAAGGTGATATCTGGCGATGATTTGATGCTCCCGGTGGGATCAACCCTAGTGACGCTGCCATCATTGAGCACAGCTAATTAATTGTTGTCCAGCCACTCAACGAGCGCTGTACCTCTGCCGTCACCTGGACAGATGTTGTCCCAGAGGGAGTGGTGGGCGTTAAAGTCGCCAGCAATAAGCCAATTCCTGCCTGCTAGGAGTTTGCTGATGGCCTCGCTGCTCACCGCTCTGGACCCTTCAGGCGGGATGTACATATTCGCTATCTGGACACTGTTGCCGTTGCCGTTGCCGTTGCTGGAGCGGCCTCTTCTTAGCCAGATCTTAGTAGTGATCATTTCGATGCCGTCCTTCTGGCATAGGTTGCATTCCACCTCTTCGTATTTGATTCCTGCTTTGATGAGCGTGGCTACGTCTCCTCCTCTACCGAATGTACTGAGGAGTTTCCTGTGCCGGTCTTTTCTAACAATCTCGTAGCCTGGTATAGATAGGGTACCGTCTTCCTCCCTCAACTTGGTCTCTTGGAGCAGCATGACGTCAACGTTGTGGTCGTCCAGGAACTTCTCAAGCAGCGGCAGTTTGGCTCTGAGGTGGTCGCAGTTCCACTGCGCGACTCTGATGCTTTCCTTGCCGACCGTCCCTGCCGGACTAGTGGCATAATCAAGTGCTGAACCTCCGCGGCCATCCCCCTTGGTCGCCCTGCACAGGCTGCATTCCTATCCACCATCTTTTTTGAACCTCTCTCTGCAGGCGCGGCTTTCATTGCCCGCGCAGGTCCAGTGCACGGTCTTTCCGCAGCTGCCGCAGCTGACCCCGGTGCCTCACATGCTGCTGCTGTCGATGTTGACCTCCTGCTGGCGGCGTCCTTGGTGGCAGGTTGCTGCCATCTCGTGGTTGCTGAAGTCGATGGAACTGCTTGTGCTGCACAATCCGTGTGCCGGGTGTCTTGAATTGGGCGCTCTCATCGGCGCTGCGGCAAGGAGTCGAGGGCACCAAACATCTGTTGCGTTGGCCCCAAGAGTCCTGCGGCTAGTGGCAAGCAGGTTCCCATGGCTCCTGGGTGTCGTTATTGCGCGATCCCAGCGAGTGGAATTCTCACAGCTCATTGCTCAAAGCTTCTAGTAGACGTTGCTGCTCTTGCAGTGTCTCAGTTTGCTGTTCCATCACTTCACGCAACCAATTCTCTTTGGGCCGAGATGACCTGTCGTGTTGCACTCCAGTTGGTGACTGACTGTCGTCATCTTCGAGGACCCGGACATGTCTCGCTGCTGGCGGCAGTGCTACCCTCTGAGCCAGGCTAGCTGCTGTCTCCAGGCATAGCACAGCCCTTCTTGCTGCAGTTAGATTCTGGGGTCACACTAGGATTAGCTGTTCTTTGGCTGACTGGGCAATTTGCACTCCCACGGTGAACTGGTCCACTAGCTCGGCCTGCTTCTGAACCGGGGTGAAATGCGGAAATGCTCTATTGGCCAGAGCAATTAATCAATCACCGTAGTCGTTGACACTCTCATTCTTGCCTTGCTGGCAGCATCGGAATTGCTCACAGTACTCCAGCGTGTCAGCCACGTGGGTGAAGCGCTCGGACAGTCTTTGCTTGAATTCGCCAAACGTCAGATTGTCTGGCAGTTCCATCTTGACGACTGCGGGATAGGTTGTGGCAATGTCCAAATTCACTAGGACCTCCGCCTTCTAACGTCTGTTGTCTACAATCCCATTGAGTTCGCAACGCTCTTCGAGAGCTTGGATCCAAACGTCAAAGTCCTGGTTCAGGGTGTACCCTGAATCTTAACCGGCTTCGGCGCTGGAGCTCGGTCAGGCTGTTGGGGTGGCTGATACACGTGGTGATGGTGCTGCGGCTGTCTCAAGTTGGCCTACTCTAGTCGCCATCTTACCTCTTCTGTCACTGCTCGAATCATCTCGTTGTAGGTCGGCCTAGTAGTTGAGTTGTCAGGGCCCGCAGTGTCGGTTGTCGCGTCCGCGGCCATTGAGTTAGTTGTCAAAGCCATAATGTAAATTCTGAACAACTCGTTGAAAGGATTTTGGCATTTTGCATCCCAATTAGCTGACACCAATGAGGTGGGGGTGGAGGAGAATATAGATTTTTTAAATAGTTGGGTTAGATGTTGGTTTCGCTGTCATTAGCAGAACACCGGAAATTTGCGTGGTCCTCAATTCCGGGGGGAGGGTAGTTGTAATCGCAGTCAAGCAGTCTTGTAGCGGCCCGGGTCATTCAGATTGGGTCCTCAGACACCATAAAATTTGTAGTTCGTCAAAAATGCTCGTTTGGTTACTAACAGTAGTAAAGTAGTGCTGCCACCACCGTAAATGTCGTTTTACGGAACGTTGAGGGTCTCAGAGCTTTCTTTGAGATGAGACTGTTCGGTTATTTTATGCCCCGCGGGCAAAGAACTCAATAAACTAATGGCTTTGATTAAGTTTGACGGAATAAATATTTAATATAACTGAGCTTCTTATTATTATTAACCGATTATTAAAGAAACAAACTGTTATTATAATTGCGTACAATCGAGCTTGATTCGGCGGTGCCGAGGGTGAGCAACTATTAGAGCAAGACTAAAGAACTAATAAATGATCAAACTCATACTAAATATTAAACGAAAAACAGAAACAGAAAAGGAAAGAGGCAAGAGGCATGAGGCACAAGGGATGAGCAAAATATGCCCGAACTTCACACAATATATAATAAGTTAACATGGGAAAACCCAGGGATGGGACAGAGGATAGGACAAGGAGAGGGACAACGATGGGAAATGAGAAAAACCCGCCCACTAGAATCACTAAAACAACCGGGGCCAACAGAGGGAACAAAAGAGGGAACAGGCGGGGGAACAAAGGCGGGGACAGCCGGGGGAACAACCAAGGGAACAATAGTTGAAAACAATGACATTAGTCTGTCACTTGGGGTCCGGTTGTCCTCCTGTCGTCGCCCGCAGGAGATCTGCCACTGTCTACCCCAATAGTCCAGTGGTAGATCGGCCTACCACGATCTCGCTTGCCACAAAGGCTACCCCATAAGCCTTTTGCTAGCCAAACAGTTTCGTGCTTTTTACTTAGCTAATAAGTAGGCTATAGTAGATTCAATTAGCTAGAACTTGTCGGCTGGCAGTTGTTGGCTGGCAGTTTTCCGGCTGGCAGTTTTCTCGGCTGGAAATTGTTGGCTGGCAGTTGTTGGCTGGCAGTTGTCGGCTGGCAGTTGTTGGCTGGCAGTTTTCCAGCTGGCAGTTAGGGTGGACCCATTTATTCCAATATAAATTTTGATATATGATTTGCTCTTTTCTTTTTATTAGTACTTTTATACTAATTACTTAAATATATCACAAGATAATGCTGTTTTTTATCTACAAAAAATTATTATCTATATAACAATCAAAATTGGAAGCAAAAATACATTTTGCCTTAAAATTTCAACCCAAATTCCCAAAAGATTAAAAATCAGTATTTTTCTGATTCTAGGATTGGCCAAATTCTGGGATTAAATCCCAGGATTGCAAAAAACCAGGATTTGAACTTTGAGAAAAGAGACTTATATTGCTGAAAAGATCTTTAAATGTTAAGTCCAGGGATATAAGTTGTTTGCTTTAAGTATGAAGACTAAAAGCACAGCCTTCAAAAAACAATTTCTATACTTTTAACTTTCTGCAAAGATTGTACAATACCTATTTTTGAGACAGTAGATAAATTTGGGAGCTTCAACTTCTAACTGCCACTATGTATTAGAGGGTTGATTTAGATTGCATAATCATTTTGTTAACTTTAACTAAGATTGATACTGACTAAAATTGATTGTGCAATCCTGTTGGATTTTGATTTTCTAAAGTAGGCATGAAAGGTGAAAAGTTTTGCACATTTTGTTTTTTGTCTTACTTTTGACTTTTTTTCTGCCTATTTTGTTCCACTTGTGCACTGTGTGTTCACCTAAGTATCTCTGCAGGGTCAAAAAATGAATTAAGGGACAAAATAGGTGGTAGGGACACATGTCATAGGGGAGTTTGATACATTTAAGGAGCACAATGTGCATTGGTGGCACTAAAAATGGAACAAAAGGTGCATAGTGGCACTTTAGGTATAGAAGCAATGCAAGGGGCATTCTAACTTGCAAAAGTTCTTTGCTATTTTTTCCTCACTATTCTTCAGAAAGATTCAAAACTTTTCCTCACTAATGCAAAACTTTTTATCATTTTTCAGAACTTTTCCTCAGTATTTGAAAGTCATTTAAAAGTCAGCTTATCAATATAGGGAATGTTTACTTTCATGGTTTGCCAGAATCAGGAAGGAGATAGCAGCAATTAGTATAGAGAGGTGTAAATAAGGCTTTTTCTATGTTTAATCTGTGTCTGCAATATACTAGTATGTAACTCTCAGTTAATTTTTATTACTAATTCCCATTGGAAAAGTTATTCAACTGCATAGGCATATAAGGTGAGCAAGGTGCACAAAAGAGGCAGTGCTTATATTTAGTGGCCTATTTTGTGCATATTTTGGAAATGCACATGTATGCACCTATTTATGCTGACTTAATTGTCTTTTGAAAGAAGTATTTTAATTAAATAAAATCATGTACACCCACCTCAAATTCACCTTTCATGCACTTTTTTCTGTGCCTCTTCTGCATCTCCTGTGGACCTGCTTTGCCTCACTTGTGAGCCTACTGTTCACCTTTTGTGCACCCCCAGTGCCCCTTATGCACCTTTACTACCCCTATCCCTGCAACCAATCAAAATTTAGAATTCCCCTAATGCTTGACCACTTCACTGATTGTACACCTTTCATGCCTCTTGAGAAATATTGGTGACATTTAGGCATAAAATGTGCACTCAGGTGCATTTCCAAAACATGCACAAAATAGGCAATTAAGTGCCTCTTTTGTGCACCTCGCTCACCTTTTATGCCTACACAGGTGCATAACTTTTCCAACAGGATTCAATTGGTTAATTTTTTTTATTATTGGCATCTTTTAACATGCAGCTCGGTGCAGCTATAACCATAACCCTAGCCACTGAATTATGAAAGTTGAGTTCTTTTTGATGGAGAAAATTTCAATTGAGTCCAATTTCACAAAGAGTATTTTCATGGTGTTTAGTTTTATAAGGAGGATTTCTGTTTTGCAAAGAGGATTTCGATGGTCTTCAGTTTCAGGGAGAGGATTTGTTATGCATTTAGAGAGGAGTTGGATGATGGACTTGGGTTGTGGGATTCAGCTGATTGACTTCAAGGAATAGAATTCTGGTGATAGTTCTTTAGGCCTACCCTTCTCCTCCAGCAGAGGAGTTGGCCTCATTATAGTATATACTTAATAAGAATACATAAGAATATTCTGTATTCTAACATAATATGTTACATATTATTTAGTAGTATTAGTATAATAATTTAATATTAATTGTATTAGTATAATACAACATTTAGAAATGTTTCTTACATGGTTAGGCCTATATCCTATCAAATATTTTTATAGGTATGCTAGCTTATAAAATATTTAAAGTTTTAAACTTTTATACAGTTCTATCCTTTCTAATAGCCTTTGCTTTGAATATTTAATTTTATTTTAATATTTTTAACATTTTAGTAAAACCATCCTTTTTACTGGTTTTTACTGCTTTTTACTGGTCCTACTTATTTTTACTGCTTTTTTATGCATGGAGTCTGGCTATGTTAAAATGGCAAAAAAATGATAAATAATTTTTACTATAGCCAAAGAATCAGAAAACTTGCTACAAAAAACTGGTAGAATTTTCTGTTTCATCATGTTGATTTTGCTTCTTGGGCTAGGCCTACTAATTAACTTTGGTACACCAATTTCTGGTTATCCATTTAATACCTACACTACTAGTGTACCAGAAAATATGCCATCTGGCACTTTAGTTGCCAATATGTCTATGCATTTTGCCTCTGCTCAATATAGTATTTTGCCACTTGAGGATGCCAGAAGTGCGGGACTGTTTAATATCAATAATATTACTGGATTAGTCACCACTAGCCAATCATTAGACAGGTGAGGAGCTATGTCAATTAATTAAATTTTATATGTATCTTCTTATATCCTATAAAATATTGTAGCCTATGTAACTTATCATTAGAATCAAAAAACTTTCTAAGAATCCCTCATAACCCATATGGAAATCCCCCATAACCCACCTGAGAATCCCCCATAACCCACCTGAGAATCCCACATAACCCACCTGAGTCCCCCATAACCCACCTGAGAATCCCCCATAACCCACCTGAGAATCCCCATAACCCACCTGAGAATCCCACATAACCCACCTGAGAATCCCACATAACCCACCTGAGCCCCCCATAACCCACCTGAGGATCCCCCATAACCCACCTGAGAATCCCCCATAACCCACCTGAGAATCCCACATAACCCACCTGAGAATCCCCCATAACCCACCTGAGAATCCCCCATAACCCACCTGAGAATCCCCCATAACCCACCTGAGAATCCCCCATAACCCACCTGAGAATCCCACATAACCCACCTGAGTCCCCCATAACCCACCTGAGAATCCCCCATAACCCACCTGAGAATCCCCCATAACCCACCTGAGAATCCCCCATAACCCACCTGAGAATCCCCCATAACCCACCTGAGAATCCCCCATAACCCACCTGAGAATCCCACATAACCCACCTGAGTCCCCCATAACCCACCTGAGAATCCCCCATAACCCACCTGAGAATCCCACATAACCCACCTGAGTCCCCCATAACCCACCTGAGAATCCCACATAACCCACGTGAGATGCCACTCTCTTGTAATGCATCTCTTGTTTACAGC
This sequence comes from Macrostomum lignano, assembly GCA_002269645.1. Lineage (NCBI taxonomy): Eukaryota > Metazoa > Platyhelminthes > Macrostomidae > Macrostomum > Macrostomum lignano. The sequence continues at coordinate 54,013 of NIVC01003581.1, forward strand.
CATCTGAGACCCCCCTGTTTATCTAATGTTTTGGTAAATGGAAGTTTATTATATTATTATAGACAAGCAAACATACAAACATTCGAGATTTATATATATATAAGCATGCAGACAATTGCTCCATCACAACAGGGAGACAATGCCAGTTCACAAGCTGCTAGTAACCGCATTGGTAACGGCTGGCACCACAGTAACAACAGCCACTGCCAGTCTGACCGTCTCTGTCTTAGACGATAACGAATTTGCTCCGGCATTCACCCAGTCTGTCTACTCGGCAACTATAGACGAGAACATGCCAGCTGGTGCATTCGTTGCCGCGGTATTTGCTACCGACATGGACTCCGGCCCTAATGCTATGGTTAGGTATTCTATCGAATCGTGTGTGCCTGCACTGGATTTCGGTATTGCTTCTGGCACTGGCCGAGTTGTTACTCTGAGATCATTGGATCGGGAATCTATTCAAGGCTATAATGTCACTATTGTTGCCAGGTGGGTAAATGTTTGCTGTCTTTTTGCCGTTTTTAATTCTATTAGAAGTTTTATAAAAAGATGTATAAATAGATAGATACATAAATAGATAAATAGATAGATAGACAGGTAGACAGACAGATAGATAGATAGATAGATAGATAGATAGATGGATAGACAGGTAGACAGATAGATAGATAGATAGATAGATAGATAGATAAATAGATAGATAGATAGATAGATAGATAGATAGATAGATAGATAGATAGATAGATAGATAGATAGATAGATAGATAGATAGATAGATGGATAGACAGGTAGACAGATAGACAGGTAGACAGATAGATAGATAGATAGATAAATAGATAGATAGATGGATAGATAGATAGATAGATAGATAGATAGATAGATGGATAGACAGCTAGATAAATAGATAGATAGATAGATAGATAAATAGATAGATAGATAGATGGATAGATAGATAGATAGATAGATAGATAGATATATAGATGGATGGATAGACAGGTAGACAGATGGATAGGTAGATAGATAGATAGATAGATAGATAGATAGATAGATAGATAGATAGATAGATGGATAGACAGGTAGACAGATAGATAGATAGATAGATAGATAGATAGATAGATAGATAGATAGATAGATAGATAGATAGATAGATGGATAGACAGGTAGACAGATAGATAGATAGATAGATAGATAGATAGATAGATAGATAGATAGATAGATAGATAGATAGATGGATAGACAGGTAGACAGATAGATAGGTAGATAGATAGATATATAGATAGATAGATAGATAGATAGATAGATAGATGGATAGACAGGTAGACAGATAGATAGATAGATAGATAGATAGATAGATAGATAGATAGATAAATAGATAGATATATAGATAGATAGATAGATAGATAGATAGATAGATAGATAGACAGGTAGACAGATAGATAGATAGATAGATAGATAGATAGATAGATAGATAGATGGATAGACAGGTAGACAGATAGATAGGTAGATAGATAGATATATAGATAGATAGATAGATAGATAGATAGATAGATGGATAGACAGGTAGACAGATAGATGGATAGATAGATAGATAGATAGATAGATAGATAGATAAATAGATAGATATATAGATAGATAGATAGATAGATAGATAGATAGATAGACAGGTAGACAGATAGATAGATAGATAGATAGACAGGTAGGTACACACATACATACATACATAAATAGAAACATAGGTAGATAGATAGACAGTCGATATGTCTGATAGGTATGCAGAATAAAAAATCCTTTTTATTGACACTGGACCCTGTCATTAAGCAGTTCTGCTGCTGTATGTTTTACATTCATTATGCTGTTCGTCTTATTTCTTAAACAGCGACTCAGCAATGCCTACTAATCGCCGATTGAGCTCAACTTGCCTGCTCACTGTGTCAGTCCAAGATGTCAACGATCATTCTCCACGGCTGCTGCCTCTGTACAATGCTAGCTTACGTGAGGACGCTCTGACTGGAGCTGTCACTGATCAGCTATTCATTCTGAGTCTGACAGGTGAGCGACTCAGAGTCTAAAATAACTTTGTACATAAATAATTTGCTTTGAAGGTATGAGAAAGTTTTGCGTGTTTGGTCTTTACCGGGTGTCCAAAGCCTAATCCCTAGGTATTTACCTGGGGTCTATGGCCTTAATCCCTAGGTATTTACCTGGGGTCTATAGCCTTAATCCCTAGGTATTTACCTGGGGTCTATGGCCTTAATCCCTAGGTATTTACCTGGGGTCTATGGCCTTAATCCCTAGGTATTTACCTTTGGGTCTATGGCCTTAATCCCTAGGTATTTACCTTAGGGTCTATGGCCTTAATCCCTAGGTATTTACCTTAGGGTCTATGGCCTTAATCCCTAGGTATTTACCTTAGGGTCTATGGCCTTAATCCCTAGGTATTTACCTTGGGGTCTATGGCCTTAATCCCTAGGTATTTACCTTGGGGTCTATGGTCTTAATCCCTAGGTATTTACCTTGTATTTACAAGGGGTATCACGTCAACCCCTTGCAGCGGCGGACGCGGACGCCGGGCCAAACGGAAACGTCACCTACCGCATCATATCCGGTAACGAAGGCTCACGCTTCCGCTTGGACGCCATCTCTGGCAACCTGAGCCTGGTAGCGGCCCTAGACTACGAGACTACCCGCGACTACACTCTGCGAGTGCAGGCCGCTGACGGCGGCAGCCCGCCACGGATCAGCACCAGCTCAATCCTCATCTCCGTACTTGACGTCAACGATGAGACCCCGCAATTTAAGCAATCAAACTACGCTATGTCGATTCCGGAAACTCTACCAGTTGGAGAGAAGTTTCTGCTAGTCGAAGCTGTCGATCCCGATTCGGGATTGAATGGTCTGGTTAGCTACAGACTGATGCACAATGGCAGCTCGGGCACCGTTGAGTTTCCCTTTAATATTTCTAAGGACGCCTGGCTGTCGGCTACGTTTCCGCTGGATCGGGAACAGGTGAGAGCCTAATTACTGCTCTGGTTTGCACCAATCTGTCATTACCCTCACCAGTAGAATTACACCTATCTGTGTCATTACCCTCACCAGTAGAATTACACCAATCTGCCATTACCCTCACCGGTAGAATTACACCTATCTGTGTCATTACCCTCACCAGTAGAATTACACCTATCTGTGTCATTACCCTCACCGGTAGAATTACACCTATCTGTGTCATTACCCTCACCAGTAAAATTACACCTATCTGTGTCATTACCCTCACCAGTAGAATTACACCTATCTGTGTCATTACCCTCACCAGTAGAATTACACCTATCTGTGTCATTACCCTCACCAGTAGAATTACACCTATCTGTGTCATTACCCTCACCAGTAGAATTACACCTATCTGTGTCATTACCCTCACCGGTAGAATTACACCAATCTGTGTCATTACCCTCACCAGTAAAATTACACCTATCTGTGTCATTACCCTCACCAGTAGAATTACACCTATCTGTGTCATTACCCTCACCAGTAGAATTACACCTATCTGTGTCATTACCCTCACCAGTAGAATTACACCTATCTGTGTCATTACCCTCACCAGTAAAATTACACCTATCTGTGTCATTACCCTCACCAGTAGAATTACACCTATCTGTGTCATTACCCTCACCAGTAAAATTACACCAATCTGTGTCATTACCCTCACCAGTAGAATTACACCAATCTGTGTCATTACCCTCACCAGTAGAATTACACCAATCTGTGTCATTACCCTCACCAGTAGAATTACACCAATCTGTGTCATTACCCTCACCAGTAGAATTACACCTATCTGTGTCATTACCCTCACCAGTAAAATTACACCAATCTGTGTCATTACCCTCACCAGTAGAATTACACCAATCTGTGTCATTACCCTCACCAGTAGAATTACACCAATCTGTGTCATTACCCTCACCAGTAGAATTACACCAATCTGTGTCATTACCCTCACCAGTAGAATTACACCTATCTGTGTCATTACCCTCACCAGTAAAATTACACCAATCTGTGTCATTACCCTCACCGGTAGAATTTCACCAATCTGTGTCATTACCCTCACCAGTAGAATTACACCTATCTGTGTCATTACCCTCACCAGTAAAATTACACCAATCTGTGTCATTACCCTCACCAGTAGAATTACACCAATCTGTGTCATTACCCTCACCAGTAAAATTACACCAATCTGTGTCATTACCCTCACCGGTAAAATTACACCTATCTGTGTCATTACCCTCACCAGTAAAATTACACCTATCTGTGTCATTACCCTCACCAGTAGAATTACACCTATCTGTGTCATTACCCTCACCAGTAAAATTACACCAATCTGCCATTACCCTCACCGGTAGAATTTCACCAATCTGCCATTACCCTCACCGGTAGAGTTTCACCAATCTGCCATTACCCTCACCGGTAGAGTTTCACCAATCTGCCATTACCCTCACCGGTAGAGTTTCACCAATCTGCCATTACCCTCACCGGTAGAGTTTCACCAATCTGCCATTACCCTCACCGGTAGAGTTTCACCAATCTGCCATTACCCTCACCGGTAGAATTTCACCAATCTGCCATTACCCTCACCGGTAGAATTTCACCAATCTGCCATTACCCTCACCGGTAGAATTTCACCAATCTGCCATTACCCTCACCGGTAGAGTTTCACCAATCTGCCATTACCCTCACCGGTAGAGTTTCACCAATCTGCCATTACCCCAATCAATATCGCTAATTTTGCTTCTAATTCACCAAAATATTCAGGTAGGCTTCTACTACTTCTCAGTAGTAGCCACAGACGCGGGCCAGCCGAGGCCGAGAAGTGCCACTGTGTCTGTCGCCCTCACAGTAATCGACGCCAATGACAACTGGCCAAATTTCAGTCAGCCAGTCTACAACAGCGTCATTGCCGAGACTGCGCCTGTTGGCACTTTTGTAGCCACCGTGCTGGCCACGGATCCCGACCTGGGCGAGAACGGCGCTATCGTGTACTCGCTGCTGCGGGCTGAAGGCGCTGGCGACGGAGCCTTTGCCATCTCGGCTAGCGCCAAGTCCGGGGTGGTCACTCTGGCTGCCAGGCTCGACTCGGCAGTGCAGGCGGAGCACAGGTAATGGAAGCTGGTGTCTTCACCATGTACTGATTCATACATGCGCAACCCCCCTGATTTACACTGGCCATGCGACTTAATTTTTGACCAAAAATGCGACTTATCTGTAAAAGAAACCCTAACGCAATTTTGGGTAAACGGCAAGAGTAACTATGACTGTCTTATAAGGAATAAATGCCTCGTCATCTAATTAGTACTATGTCTGTATTCTTCAGGCAGGGAATTTTTGCGACTTACCCCTGGTCCACCACAATTTACGGTGGCCAGATCGGCCAGGTCGGCCAGCAGTTGCGCATGTATGTACTGATTGGTGCACTGACAGACAGACAGACACTAAGACAGATAGACAGACACTAAGACAGATAGACATACAGACAGACACTAAGACAGACAGACAGACAGACAGACACTAAGACAGACAGACAGACAGACACTAAGACAGACAGACTGACAGACACTAAGACAGATGGATAGACAGACAGACAGACAGAAAGACAGACACTAAGACAGACACTGAGACACTATGACAGATGGATAGACTGACGGTAACTAAACCAGTCTGGTCTAACCCGACTCAGCTCTCTTGCAGCGATAATGTGCAAAATATTTGTTTCTATTAAGGCGTACTACAAATATATATTAAGTTTAGTTCTCAATCTCACAACTGCTCAGGCTGACAGTGCAAGCCTGCGATCTGGGCCAGCCGCCGAAGTGTTCCAAAGCTCAGCTGGTTGTCAGCGTGACGCCAGAGAATCGAGCCAGTCCGGTTTTTTCGGCTCCGCCAGGGGGGTACAAGTTCCGGGTGCTGGAGAATGCCACCAGGGGGCAGGCGGTGGGCCGACTGATTGCCACCGATGCTGACCCCGGGGTCAACGGCCTGCTGCGCTACAGTCTGCTTGCAGGGGGGTCCGGCTCCTTTGTTGTTGACGCCGCCAGCGGAATTCTCTCCGTTGCTAGGGACGATGCATTGGATAGGTAAGCGGCCAGTGGTTTGAAGCAATCCCAGTTCCTTAGTTGCTGGGCCAACACTAACTTCCCAGATCCCCAGTTGCTGGGCCAGCCTCCCAGATCCTCAGTTGCTGGGCCAGCTTCCCAGATTCTCAGCTGCTGGGCCAGCCTCCCAGATCCTCAGTTGCTAGGCCAGCTTCCCAGATCCTCAGTTGCTTGGCCAGTCCCCTAGATCACAGGTCTAATCCCGCATCCAATCCAACGCGCCCTGCAGGGAGTCCCAGTCGGTGCACTATCTGACCGCGGTCGCCGCTGACTCGGGCAATCCGTCCCGATCTGCCACGGTGGACGTTGAAGTCGGCATAGACGATGTGAATGACGCGGCTCCGACCTTTCCCAGCGGAGGAGCCAGCTTTGTTGTCAACATCAGCGAGAGCTCGCCAATCCGCTATCCGGTTGCTAGGCTGGTTGCTAAGGACGCGGATGTCGGTTCGAACGGCGTCATTAGCTACAGTCTAGCCACTGGGGAAGGCGACGGCGGTTTAGGAGATTTTTCAATCGATTCATCTTCGGGCTTAGTAACGGTTGCTAAGGCTCTTGATCGAGAAACTCGACCCTACTATGTACTATACGTAGTTGCTAAGGACGCCGGTTGGCCTCAGTTGTCGTCTAGCGGTACTGTTAGCGTGTCGCTGATTGACGTGAACGACTCTCCGCCTAGGTGGATGCCGGGCTCACATGATGGGGTCTGGCAGTTCAGCATAGCTGAGAACTCACCCGCTGGCACTCTGATTGGTAATCTGCTTGCTCAGGATGCTGATGAGGGCGAGAATGCCTACTTGCTGTTTCGGCTGCTTAGCGCGACAGCATCAGATGGGAGCGGGTTTCCTCTATCGGCGTTTTCCTTGGTTCAGGTGAGATAGGGGCCTGTTTCTTAGCGTTTGCTTTTTCAATATTTCTGGTAGAGTCGCAAAAGTAAGCTTAATCACTGCTAGAATCGCCTGTCAATCACTGCTAGAATCACCTGTCAATCACTGCTAGAATCACCTGTCAATCACTGCTAGAATCACCTATCAATCACTGCTAGAATCACATGTCAATCACAGCTAGAATCACCTGTCAATCACAGCTAGAATCACATGTCAATCACAGCTAGAATCATCTGTCAATCACTGCTAAAATCACCTGTCAATCACTGCCAGAATCACCTGTCAATCACTGCTAGAATCAACTGTCAATCACTGCTAGAATCACCTGTCAATCACTGCTAGAATCACCCGTCAATCACTGCTAGAATCAACTGTCAATCACTGCTAGAATCACCTATCAATCACTGCCAGAATCGCCTGTCAATCACTGCCAGAATCGCCTGTCAATCACTGCTATAATCACCTGTCAATCACTGCTAGAATCGCCTGTCAATCACAGCTAGAATCACCTGTCAATCATGCTAGAATCACCTGTCAATCACTGCTAGAATCGCCCTTAAATGACCCCACCCCGCCCCTCTTACAGCTGAACGCCACCTCAGTGGCCCTACTGGCGAATATGAGTTTCGACTTCGAATCTGGAACTCCACCTTCGCCAAAACAACTTCGCCTCGTCATCCGAGCCAGCTCTGGCCCACTGTTTGCCGACACTTCAGTCCAAGTGAACATCACGGATTTAAATGATGTCGCACCGATACTGCCAGACACGGATGTCTATTTGATTAAACGAGATCTTCTCAGTAGAATCGATGCATTGGGCCGGTTAACTATTGTGGATCCAGATACTGTCAATAATTTCAGCTACTCTATTATTGCCGGCAACGAAGCTGGTGCTGTGTTCATTGATCCTGCGACTGGTGTGGTTAGTGTTGACCAGCGGCTTAATACCGATGTGAATTATAACTTTAGTGTTACTGTCCGCCTGTCCGGTGAGTTTTCAGTGGTTTTGTTTTAAGATTTGTCTGTCTATAGGCTGAGGTTTGGGTTGTCTATAGGGTGAGGAGTAGGCTGTCTATAACCTCAGGTGTAGGTTGTCTATGGTTTGATGTGAAGGTTGTCTATGGTTTGATGTGAAGGTTGTCTATGGTTTGATGTGAAGGTTGTCTATGGTTTGATGTGTAGGTTGTCTATGGTTTGATGTGAAGGTTGTCTATGGTTTGAGGTGAAGGTTGTCTATGGTTTGATGTGTAGGTTGTCTATGGTTTGATGTGTAGGTTGTCTATGGTTTGATGTGTAGGTTGTCTATGGTTTGAGGTGAAGGTTGTCTATGGTTTGAGGTGAAGGTTGTCTATGGTTTGAGGTGTAGGCTGTCTATGGTTTGAGGTGTAGGTTGTCTATAAGGTGAGGTGTAGGTTGTCTATGGTTTGAGGTGTAGGTTGTCTATGGTTTGAGGTGTAGGTTGTCTATAAGGTGAGGTGTAGGTTGTCTATGGTTTGAGGTGTAGGTTGTCTATGGTTTGAGGTGTAGGTTGTCTATGGTTTGAGGTGTAGGTTGTCTATAAGGTGAGGTGTAGGTTGTCTATGGTTTGAGGTGTAGGTTGTCTATAAGGTGAGGTGTAGGTTGTCTATGGTTTGAGGTGAAGGTTGTCTATGGTTTGAGGTGTAGGTTGTCTATGGTTTGAGGTGTAGGTTGTCTATGGTTTGAGGTGTAGGTTGTCTATGGTTTGAGGTGTAGGTTGTCTATAAGGTGAGGTGTAGGTTGTCTATGGTTTGAGGTGAAGGTTGTCTATGGTTTGAGGTGTAGGTTGTCTATGGTTTGAGGTGTAGGTTGTCTATGGTTTGAGGTGTAGGTTGTCTATAAGGTGAGGTGTAGTTGTCCATAGAGGGGGGGGGTAGATTTTAATTCATTGGCTGAGATTTTATTTGCCTTTAAATAAGGTCTGAGGATTTTGAATTTCTTCAAGATATTTTAGTCCATAAATGTATTAAACAATGCAGCAAGTATAATTTTCATAATCTTCATACCAAACTGTCACATAGATGGACTTCACACAACTCAAGGCCAGCTCAACTTGCTCAGCCGCTATCCATCATCCGATCTCATAGCCAACAGTGCCACCTTGCTTATTAATCAGACCGAACCCGTTGGCCAGCAATACCTGGTAACTATTGGACACCTGGTAGCCTCAGCTCTGCCCGGCATCCGGTCCACTCTGGCTGGTATTCTGCATTTACCAATCGATTACATTCTACCTATAGATGCTGCTGTAATTTCCCAGCATCCGTCTAATAATTGGATTCTGTTCAATCTCACATTGGCTGTGTCTGTTGATAGCAATTTTATTCAATCAATCGATCGGGATTTGCTGATTCAATCGATTGCTGTTTATATCGATTGGCTGGCTGGCAATGCTAGCAGCGGCTCCGGTGGGTTAACAGCTGTAACCCTGGCTTCTGCTGCTGCTGAGTCATTCTGCGCTACAGAGCCCTGTGGCAGCTTTCAGGTGAGATGCCAGATAAACGCACTGAGATGCCAGATAAGCACACTGAGATGCCAGATAAACACACTGAGATGCCAGATAAACAGACTGAGATGCCAGATAAACACACTGAGATGCCAGATAAACAGACTGAGATGCCAGATAAACACACTGAGATGCCAGATAAACAGACTGAGATGCCAGATAAACACACTGAGATGCCAGATTAACACACTGAGATGCCAGATAAACACACTGAGATGCCAGATTAACACACTGAGATGCCAGATAAACACACTGAGATGCCAGATAACCACACTGAGATGCCAGATAAGCACACTGAGATGCCAGATAAGCACACTGAGATGCCAGATAAGCACACTGAGATGCCAGATAAGCACACTAAGAAGCTAGATAAACGCACTGAGATGCCAGATAAGCACACTGAGATGCCAGATAAACACACTGAGATGCCAGATAAACAGACTGAGATGCCAGATAAACACACTGAGATGCCAGATAAACAGACTGAGATGCCAGATAAACACACTGAGATGCCAGATAAACAGACTGAGATGCGAGATAAACACACTGAGATGCCAGATTAACACACTGAGATGCCAGATAAACACACTGAGATGCCAGATTAACACACTGAGATGCCAGATAAGCACACTGAGATGCCAGATAAACAGACTGAGATGCCAGATAAACACACTGAGATGCCAGATTAACACACTGAGATGCCAGATAAACAGACTGAGATGCCAGATAAACAGACTGAGATGCCAGATAAACAGACTGAGATGCCAGATAAACACACTGAGATGCCAGATAACCACACTGAGATGCCAGATAAGCACACTGAGATGCCAGATAAGCACACTGAGATGCCAGATAAGCACACTGAGATGCCAGATAAGCACACTAAGAAGCTAGATAAACGCACTGAGATGCCAGATAAGCACACTGAGATGCCAGATAAACACACTGAGATGCCAGATTAACAAACTGAGATGCCAGCCAGATAAACACTCTGAAATGCCAGATAAACACACTGAGATGCTAGATAAACACACTGGGATACCAAATAAGCACACTAAGAAGCTAGATAAACACACTGAGATGCCAGATAAACACACTGAGATGCCAGCTTAACACACTGAGATGTCATACTAGCACACTGAAAACCCCAATAACGGGCCATCCGCAGGAGTGCTCAGACCGCATAGCCATAAGCGGGCCGGCCACTGAGCAGCCGCCTCTATCAGGCCCGGGCATTCTGCTCCGCCGGCACCCAACCCGGCCCTACATTGCCTGTCGCTGTCCCCCTGGTTACTCCGGCTACATCCGGCCCTGGGACTGCGATCTGGAGGCCAACGCCTGCTACTCCGGCGCCAGCGTCTGCCCAGCTGACAGCGAGTGCCTTCGTTTAGAGGCCGGTCGCTTCCTGTGCCGAAGTTCGAGTAGTGCCGAGACTGGGCCGCAATATTCGCTGAGCTTTCACTCCGAGGTCGGCGGCGGCTTTGCTGCTTATCGAGGATTTCGAAATCGGCATCGGCTGGTTTTGGAGATCCGGTTTGCGTCCCTGTTCGCTGATGGGCTGCTGCTGTGGACTGGCAGGATTGGGGAGGCGGCTGCAACAGCCACTGATGCTGTGCCGGACTTCCTTCGGGTTGAGCTGGTTGGAGGGCAGGTGATTATGAACTGTTTTTCAGTTGGCTTGGATAAACCATTAATAAATTTTAGATGAGACATTCCCTTGAGATTTTGATGCAGTTGAGATTCCCCTTGAGATTTTTATGTAGGTGAGATTCTGTCTTGAGATTTCTAGAGGGGGTTGAGATTCCCATTGAGATTTGTAGAGGGGTTTGAGATTCCCATTGAGATTTCTAGAGGGGGTTGAGATTCCCATTGAGATTTGTAGAGGGGTTTGAGATTCCCATTGAGATTTCTTGAGGGGGTTGAGATTCCCATTGAGATTTGTAGAGGGGTTTGAGATTCCCATTGAGATTTCTAGAGGGGGTTGAGATTCCCATTGAGATTTGTAGAGGGGTTTGAGATTCCCATTGAGATTTCTAGAGGGGGTTGAGATTCCCATTGAGATTTGTAGAGGGGTTTGAGATTCCCATTGAGATTTCTTGAGGGGGTTGAGATTCCCATTGAGATTTGTAGAGGGGTTTGAGATTCCCATTGAGATTTCTAGAGGGGTTTGAGATTCCCATTGAGATTTCTAGAGGGGGTTGAGATTCCCATTGAGATTTGTAGAGGGGTTTGAGATTCCCATTGAGATTTCTAGAGGGGTTTGAGATTCCCATTGAGATTTCTAGAGGGGTTTGAGATTCCCATTGAGATTTCTAGAGGGGGTTGAGATTCCCATTGAGATTTCTAGCGAGAGTTGAGATTCCCATTGAGATTTCTAGCGAGAGTTGAGATTCCCATTGAGATTTCTAGCGAGAGTTGAGATTCCCATTGAGATTTCTAGCGAGAGTTGAGATTCCCATTGAGATTTCTAGCGAGAGTTGAGATTCCCATTGAGATTTCTAAAAATAGGGGAGTCTCTTGATAATTTGATACTGTAAAACCTGCTAGTTACCATGCAGATGATGAAGAGCTCTTGCTGCTTCTTAACCCGTAACTCCGCCCCTCCCCTGCCCAGCTGCGAGTCTCCTACTCCCTTGGCGGCCGGCCGTCCACGGGCTGGCTTCGCAAACCAAGCAGCTTCTCCAATGGCCTGTCTCAGCGAATCCGCCTGCGGCTGCTCAACTCCAGCCTCATAGCGTTTGATCTTGCCGACCACTGCGGCGGCGACAGTGACGCCCGCTTCTTTGATGTTGCCACCCGGCTGGCCCGCTCCGACGCCGGACCGACCAACTGGACAGTCTGTGCCGCAGCTCTGAGCTCACCGACTCCGCTGCCGCCGCACGCATGCGCCCATCGCGACTGCCAGCCCCGCATGCTGGACCTGAACTCTCCACTGTTTGTTGGCGGCCTGCCCGCTGCCCCGTTGTGGCCTGCCGGGACTCCGCAATTTCACGGCTTCATCTATGGTCTGGCTGTTGATGGTGAGTGTGCAGCGTGCTTACTGTGAGATACTCAGCTGCTGGGCCATCCTCCCAGATCCTTAGTTGCTGGGCCAGCCTCCCAGATCCTCAGTTGCTGGGCCAGCCTCCCAGATCCTCAGTTGCTGGGCCAGCCTTCCAGATCCTCAGTTGCTGGGCCAGCCTCCCAGATCCTCAGTTGCTGGGCCACCAGCCTCTCAGATCCCCAGTTGCTGGGCCACCAGCCTCTCAGATTCCCAGTTGCTTGGCCACCAGCCTCTCAGATCCCCAGTTGCTGGGCCACCAGCCTCTCAGATCCCCAGTTGCTTGGCCACCAGCCTCTCAGATCCCCAGTTGCTGGGCCACCAGCCTCCCAGATCCCACTATCCTTGACCAACCCATTCCCCACCCCGCAGGCTCTCCGATAGACCTGTCGAAGCCCATGCGGCTATCGCCAACCGGTGCGGTCTCCGTCCAGTCCGGATCTCCGCCGCTACCCCTGGCCGCCTGTATGACGTCATCCAGCTGTCCCGACATGGCTCCCACCGGCGGCGGAGGCGACACTTTCACTCTGAGCAGCCTGTCGGGCAGTCTGGTGTACCGCTTCCCGCCCGGTTTGCCGGTGCAGTGGCCGCTGCAGTTTGGATTGCATTTTAGACTGCCTCTGACGGTGACTAACGAGGGAGATGCTTCGGAGCAACAGCTGATGCGTTTGCTACTCGTGTCGGGTCGATCTGTTACTCTGCTGCTAACTGCTAAGGGTTTCCTGGCTTTAGAAGTGAAACCAGTTGCTGGGGACGCTTGGCTGGTTACTAGGGCGATTCTTAGTCAGGTAAGAGTGTTGTCTACATTATAGTATGTGTAGTGCGAGTAGTCTAATGGCGTTTGTTTAGGTGTCTGTAGTATTAAACCTGTGTTACTGTAATTGTCTGTAGTATAAAACATGTGGTACTGTAAGTGTCTGTAGTATAAAACCTGTGTTACTGTAAGTGTCTGTAGTATAAAACCTGTGTTACTGTAAGTGTCTGTAGTATAAAACCTGTGTTACTGTAAGTGTCTGTAGTATAAAACCTGTGTTACTGTAAGTGTCTGTAGTATAAAACCTGTGTTACTGTAAGTGTCTGTAGTATAAAACCTGTGTTACTGTAAGTGTCTGTAGTAAGAAACCTGTGTTACTGTAAGTGTCTGTAGTATCTCGCCTAGCAACTTACCAAAAGTGCACAAAGCCCTTTTTAAATTTCCACCAGGTTGCCGGCCTTCGAGACTCTGCCTGGCACCGGGTTGACGTCACCCTCCCAGCTGCCGCGGCTTCATCAGCCCGCCTCAGCGTAGACAAAGGACTCCGGCTGAACGACAGCGGCCTCTTATTCGACTCAGGGCCGTGGCAGCTCGGGCCTGACGAGCGAGTTCGCGAGACCGTCACCGCCATAGCAACCGGATGCGTGGGCGGCCTCTGGCTGACCCCGGCGGGTGCATTGACCAACCCAGCCGCAGGCGGCGCCTCTCCCGGCTGTCCCGCAAGGTCGCGCTGCAGCCCAGTAGCCTGCCTGCATTCCGGCGGCCGTTGTCTTGACAACGGCAACTGTCAACAATGCCCGCCTGGTTTTGGCGGATTAAATTGCGATAAGCGGCTGTGTCTGGCGGCCAATCCTTGCTCTGCTGACGGCGACGGGGCCTCAGTCTGCAGGGATCGGCCTGCAGGGGCTGGCGGAGGCATTGAGTGCGGTTGCTCAGCGGGTGCCAGCGGCCTGCTGTGCGACGACTCAGAGGTAGTATAAAGCTGCTGTTGTATCACAGATTGTGTGACTATCTTGGGTTCCATCCTCCTTCCTTTGGAAGCGCTTCTGCGGTTCCCATTCAAGCGCACTTCAGGCTCATTTTCCCATTCCGGGGCACTTCAGGCTCATTTTCCCATTCAGGGGCACTTCAGGCTAATTTTCCAATTCAGGGGCACTTCAGGCTCATTTTCCCATTCAGGGGCACTTCAGGCTCATTTTCCCATTCCGGGGCACTTCAGGCTCATTTTCCCATTTAGGGGCACTTCAGGCTCATTTTCCCATTCAGGGGCACTTCAGGCTCATTTTCCCATTCAGGGGCACTTCAGGCTCATTTTCCCATTTAGGGGCACTTCAGGCTCATTTTCCCATTCCGGGGCACTTCAGGCTAATTTTCCCATTCAGGGGCACTTCAGGCTAATTTTCCCATTCAGGGGCACTTCAGGCTCATTTTCCCATTCCGGGGCACTTCAGGCTCATTTTCCCATTCCGGGGCACTTCAGGCTCATTTTCCCATTCAGGGGCACTTCAGGCTCATTTTCCCATTCAGGGGCACTTCAGGCTAATTTTCCCATTCAGGGGCACTTCAGGCTAATTTTCCCATTCAGGGGCACTTCAGGCTAATTTTCCCATTCAGGGGCACTTCAGGCTCATTTTCCCATTCAGGGGCACTTCAGGCTACCCAGCTTCACTCAGCTACCCAAAGTCGGTCACTCAGCTACCCAAAGTCGGTCACTCAGCTACCCAAAGTCGGTCACTCAGCTACCCACAGTCGGTCACTCAGCTACCCATAGTCGGTCACTCAGCTACCCAAAGTCGGTCACTCAGCTACCCAAAGTTGGTCACTCAGCTCCAGCTACCCACAATCGGTCACTCAGCTAGCCACAATCGGTCACTCAGCTAGCCACAATCGGTCACTCAGCTAGCCACAATCGGTCACTCAGCTACCCACAGTCAGTCACTCAGCTACCCACAATCGGTCACTCAGCTACCCACAATCGGTCACTCAGCTACCCACAGTCAGTCACTCAGCTACCAACAATCGGTCACTCAGCTACCCACAGTCAGTCACTCAGCTACCCACAGTCAGTCACTCAGCTACCCACAATCAGTCACTCAGCTACCCACAGTCAGTCACTCAGCTACCCACAGTCAGTCACTCAGCTACCCAAAATCAGTCACTAACCTGCCGCAGGTGTCGCAGTGCCCGAACTCCTATTGGTGGAAGCCAGCCGGGCAGTCAGTGTGCACTCCATGCACCTGCAGCAGCTGGTCAGACGGCTTCAGTCTGGCTTGCAACTCAAGCACAGGCGCCTGTCTCTGTCAACCTGGCTATTACAATACCGGTTCCGCTTGCCAGCGGTGCGGTTGCTATGCTATTGGTTCCGTTAGCGACGCGTGCGAAAAACAGGCTAACAGTGCGAGTTTCAAGTGCACCTGTCGGCCAGGTGTTACAGGCAGTCGCTGCAACAGATGCCAGTCGCCATTCGCCGAACTGACTTCTACTGGGTGCACCGTGCTGTACGGCCTGTGTCCAAAAGTGCATTCGGCTGGCATCTGGTGGCCGAACACCCTGCAGGGCCAGTTGACTACAATCCCTTGTCCGGCGGGTTACGTCGGCTTAGCCAGCCGGTACTGTCTGACAGAGCTTCGCAATGGAAGCCTGTGGGCAGATCCATCAGTTGGTAACTGCACCAGAATGGAGCTGGATAAGCTGGCTAGATTCGCTGTTGATGGTATCGATGTGGACTCGCCTCTGTCTGCTGCTCTAACTGTTCTGGATAGGATTGTTAACGCTACGGAATTCTGGTTGTCTTCCGATGTAATCTATGCCAGGGAACTGCAGCTGGTGTGCGGCCTGTTGGCTAGGCTCATGGAGCGCGAGATCTATCTGGCCAAGACTGGCCAAGTGTTGTCCTTGGCGGCCATTGGCGGCAGCGCTAATTTCACTAACAGCTTATTGATGTCTGTTGAACGGCTACTCAGGCCTGATACAACTCAGTCTTGGATAGATGGGAAACAATTCGAGTTTAACTGTACGGCTTCCAGTCTGTTGGCTAGTTTAGAGAGTTACACTGTTGCCATGGCAACCGTTGCTAAGCTGGACGGAACGGCCAGTTCCGATGAACGTCAGGGATTGAGCGTGTGCTCAACTGGGAGCTGTGAGTCTAGTGATTTTATTTTATAACTTTTTAAAGATTTAATTCATGGTAGTTCCGGATTTAGAGAGTTCCATAACTAGAGACTTCCAGATCTAGAGATTTCCAGACCTAGAGACTTCCAGATCTAGAGAGTTCGAGATCTAAAGTTCCAGATCTAGAGAGTTCCAGATCTAAAGTTCCAGATCTAGAGATTTCCAGACCTAGAGACTTCCAGATCTAGAGAGTTCGAGATCTAAAGTTCCAGATCTAGAGAGTTCCAGATCTAAAGTTCCAGATCTAGAGATTTCCAGACCTAGAGACTTCCAGATCTAGAGATTTCCAGATCTAGAGACTTCCAGATCTAGAGATTTCCAGACCTAGAGACTTCCAGATCTAGAGATTTCCAGACCTAGAGACTTCCAGATCTAGAGATTTCCAGATCTAGAGATTTCCAGACCTAGAGACTTCCAGATCTAGAGAGTTCGAGATCTAAAGTTCCAGATCTAGAGAGTTCGAGATCTAAAGTTCCAGATCTAGAGAGTTCCAGATCTAAAGTTCCAGATCTAGAGAGTTCAAGATCTAAAGTTCCAGATCTAGAGAGTTCAAGATCTAAAGTTCCAGATCTAGAGATTTCCAGATCTAAAGTTCCAGATCTAGAGAGTTCGAGATCTAAAGTTCCAGATCTAGAGAGTTCGAGATCTAAAGTTCCAGATCTAGAGAGTTCAAGATCTAAAGTTCCAGATCTAGAGAGTTCAAGATCTAAAGTTCCAGATCTAGAGAGTTCGAGATCTAAAGTTCCAGATCTAGAGAGTTCAAGATCTAAAGTTCCAGATCTAGAGAGTTCGAGATCTAAATTTCCGGATCTAGAGAGTTCGAGATCTAAATTTCCAGATCTAGAGAGTTCGAGATCTAGAGTTTCATATCTTAAGATTTACAAATCTAGGGAGCTTCAGATCTAGAATATTCTGTTAATACAATCTCAGTTGCTCAACCGTCATAACTATTGAAAAGCATTTAAAATCGAATGTTTTCAGCACGGCTTGAGCCAGCTAATTCGTCATCAGCTGTAGAACTAACTGCCCAATGCGGTCACCCAGTCAGCAGTCAGGTGTCAATCGTCATCAATCTGCAGCTTCCTTCATCAGCTAGCCTAGCGACAGGTGTGCTGGTATGGTCTGGAAATCACTCGGCTCTGCTATCGCAACAGGCTGACAATAGCATTCAGACAGTTACTCCAGTGGTTGCTGTAGCCCTGTCTGCTGTTGGCAATCATACTACTAACATCAGTAGCTATCTTGTTAATATTCAAATAGAATTTATCAACACTACAAGTGTTGATGAAGTTATGAATGCAACCACTAATCACAGGTGGGATTTGTTAATATTGATCATTACTTTTAGTGATGAATATTGACGAAATTTAATTAAATATTAATCCCATCCCATATCCACTCAGGTGCGCATACTGGAGTCACTCATTAAGCAGCTGGTCAACTCACGGTTGCTCACTACTCACTACAGACAGTAGTAACGAAAGTTTAATTTGTCAGTGCAATCATCTCAGCTTATTTGCAATTATTGGCGAGGCTATTCAGGTGGGCGAAGTTTCTGTTGTGTGTACTTTTACTCAGATCACTTGAAAACCTCTGTATGTTCTGTTAGCCTCTGATATTGTGTAAGAATCGGATTCAAAAGAACTGGCGAAAAAAAGCGAAATGGCGCCAAATCAGTAGAAATGGCGCCTCATTAAAATAAATGGCGCCAAATCAGTAGAAATGGCGCCTCATTAAAATAAATGGCGCCAAATCAGTAGAAATGGCGCCTCATTAAAATAAATGGCGCCAAATCAGTAGAAATGGCGCCTCATTAAAATAAATGGCGCCAAATCAGTAGAAATGGCGCCTCATTAAAATAAATGGTGCCAGATCAGTAGAAATGGCGCCTTATTAAAATAAATGGCGCCAAATCAGTAGAAATGGCGCCTCATTAAAATAAATAGCGCCAAATCAGTAGAAATGGCACCTTATTAAAATAAATGGCGCCAAATCAGTAGAAATGACGCCTCACTAAAATAAATAGAACCAAATCAATAGAAATGGCGCCAAATCAAAAGAAATGACGCCTAAATCAGAAAAAAATGGCGCTAAATCAGTAGAAATGGCGCCTAAATCAGAAAAAATGGCGCTAAATCAATAGAAATAGCGCCAAATCAAAAGAAAAGGCGCCAAACCAAATCAAATGGTGCCAAACCAAACGAAATAGCGCCAAATCGAAAGAAATAACGCCTAAATAAAATTAATGGCGCCCCATAAAGTGCCAATTTACATGCCATCGTGGCTCCTTCATCAGGCATTGCTTAACTTCTGTATTGAGTGATAGTGTTAGTTATTATGAGTGATAGTGTTAGTTATTATTGGAATACAAGGCAGATACCCGCAGACCCTTGCCCACACAGATCAGGTGTTCACCCGCACCCACCCCACCAGCATTACATTTGGGTGCTAGAAAAATGAGGCCCAAGTCGCTAATGTACATTATTGACTTTAGCTGTACACAAACTCTCAGAAATATAAATAGAGCGCCTTCGCCATACACACTCGGCTCACTCGAATAAAATATATTGAACCATGCCAATTGAAATCTTCTTATCATCGCAGGCACCATTGCCGAAGCCGTTCCTACCGCCAGCCGGTTCCTACGCACTGATCGGTCTGACCTGCCTGTTGCACCTGTACCACTCGTCTGTCTGTCTGGCTGTCGCACGTCGCTGCGGCAATTCGCTGACCTATTGGACCAGATTCCATGCCAGCCTGTCCGCCTGTCTGGCACTGCTTTGCCAAGCCAGCCTGTTAACTCAGATTCACCAATCTGTCCTGTGCAGATTCGGGTCGGCTGCTCTCATTTATTTTAGTCAGAGTCAGCTGTTGTGGCTCTGTCTGATGACTTGTCAGGCTTGCAGACTGGTTTGGCACGGCGCCAAAGCTGATTGTTGCGGCCTGGCAACCAGCAGATTCATTGGCTGCCTGCTGCCCGCCGGGTCCATGGGCTTCACCTTGGCTCTGGCTGGTCACCTGTTCACTAACGATGGCGCTTTGTGAGTACTGCAGTGCCTGCGTGTGAAATGGAGGGGTAGGGGAGTGAAGGAAGGGTTGGGGCAGTGAAGGGAGAACTGGGGCAGTGAAGGGAGGGGTTGGGCTGTGAAGGAAGGGGTAGGGCAGTGAAGGGAGGGCTGGGGCAGATAGGGAGGGGTTGGGCTGTGAAGAGAGGGTTAGAACAGAGAACTGAAAATAAATAAGCTTAAGCTCACTGATAAGAATCCCTCATTTTAGTTGCTGGGTGGCGCCAGTGGGCAGTCTGCCAGTATCCGTCTATCTACCCTATTGCCTAATCTACGCTGTCTGCATCTGCACCTGCTGCTGTGTCTACCCGGCCTTAGTAGTTTATCGACGCAACAACGGCTGCTGCTGCAACTACGGGTGCAATGGAATCTGTTGCTACTCACAGCCAGACCCTAGCAACGGTTGCCATGCAGCCGACGCCGCAAATGTAGCGACCGTAGGCGAGCCGGTCATTGTCAGGGGCATTCTCAAAGGCGGCCTACGTAGTAACGGATCCGCGGTTCCTAAAAAGAGAAGCAAAGGCCCTAGCAACGGAGCTAGTGTCCATAACAACGTCGCTAGCGTACGTAGCAACGCACCCAGCGTCCCTAGCATCGAAGCCGAAGAGATCTCCTGCGCGTCAAGCCGGCTTCCCATGGCCAATCAGCTGCAATTTGCCGATTCTCTAATCGCTTCGCTTCCCGTTGCCATGCCAACCTGCGCTATTCGATCGACCCTAGCAACAGCGGCCTGGTGCCTGGCCTACGCTGCCGTCAGTCTGGACAGCGCCGATCTGTACATGACTGCCGGGGCGCTGTGGCTGGCCGAGGCGGCGGCAGCTGTGGCGCTGGAGCAGGCGGCCGACCCGCTGGGCCGGAGCCTCTGGCTGCGCCTGCGGGAGAGCGGCCGCCTGCCCAGGCTCGAGGCCAAGGCTGCGGCCGTGTGCGCCGCCGCCGTGCAGGGGTGAGCGGCGGGTTCCCGGCTCATTGTTAGACTAGCAGTGTGCTAGGGCTTTGTGAGCAGCCAGGCACAAAGACAGACAGACAGATAGACAGACAGACAGGCAGACAAACAGACAGGGCAGACAGACAGACAGGACAGACAGACAGACAGGACAGGACAGGCAGACAGACAGACAGACGGACAGGCAGACAGACAGGACAGGCAGACAGACAGACAGGCAGACAGACAGGCAGACAGACAGGACAGGCAGACAGACAGGACAGGACAGGCAGACAGACAGGACAGACAGACAGACAGACAGACAGGACAGGCAGACAGACGGACAGGCAGACAGGACAGGCAGACAGACAGGCAGACAGACAGACAGGCAGACAGACAGACAGGCAGACAGACAGGACAGGCAGACAGACAGGACAGGACAGGCAGACAGACAGGACAGACAGACAGACAGACAAACAGACAGACAGGACAGGACAGACAGACAGACAGGACAGGACAGGCAGACAGACAGACAGACAGACAGACAGACAGACAGACAGACAGACAGACAGGTTACCCATCCTATCCCACAAATCCCGCAGTCCCAGCCAGCCAGCGCCCCCGCTGCAGCATCCAACAATCGCCGCAGCACCAGTCGTGCACTTCGCCGCCGAGACCGCCAACAACAGCGGCGGCAACAACCTGGCCTCCAGCCACTCCTCAGACAACGACACCGACTCCAGCTCCTCCTCGGTCAGCCTGGAGCTGCCGCCGCCATCCCTGATGATCCCCGCAGCGCCGAACTTTGGCAGCCCTTCGAATTCTCAGCAGCGGCAGCAGCAGCACTCCGCCTCGTCAATGCCGTCATCCCCAGCTCGAACCCTGCCGTCGGCAAGCAGCCGGCCGTCTTCGTCGTCGACAACCGCGACTGCGGGTCTCGGTGGCACCTTGCAGTTGCTGCTGCCGCCGCTGCCACCGAGGCACCGACGGCCGAGTCAGCAGAACGCTTCGCTGCCACCGGCGACCTCCGACTATTGCTACGACGGCCCCATGGCTGACCTGACTCTCTCCGGTGCCTCCACCGGTGGCGAGTCACCTGTCAGCGGCGCCTTCGGCATGGACATCGACACCGCCTACCTACCTGTGCTGTGAGCGCCTCGCGTGTCTCCCTCTCTTGCCTCTCATGTCTCCCTCTCTCCCATCCCGTGTCTCTTCTTTCCCCCTCCCGTGTCTCCCTCTCTCCCCTCCCGTGTCTCCCTCTCTCCCCCTCCCGTGTCTCCCTCTCTCCCCCCTCCCGTGTCTCCCTCTCTCCCCCTCCCGTGTCTCCCTCTCTCCCCCTCCCGTGTCTCCCTCTCTCCCCCTCCCGTGTCTCCCTCTCTCCCCCCTCCCGTGTCTCCCTCTCTCCCCCTCCCGTGTCTCCCTCTCTCCCCCCTCCCGTGTCTCCCTCTCTCCCCCTCCCGTGTCTCCCTCTCTCCCCTCCCGTGTCTCCCTCTCTTCCCTCCCGTGTCTCCCTCTCTCCCCCTCCCGTGTCTCCCTCTCTCCCCTCCCGTGTCTCCCTCTCTCCCCTCCCGTGTCTCCCTCTCTCCCCTACCGTGTCTCCCTCTCTCCCCTACCGTGTCTCCCTCTCTCCCCTCCCGTGTCTCCTCTCTCCCCCCCTCCCGTGTCTCCCTCTCTCCCCCTCCCGTGTCTCCCTCTCTCCCATACAGTGTCTCCCTCTCTCCCATCCAGTGTCTCCCTCTCCCCCCTCCCGTGTCTCCTCTTTCCCCCTCCCGTGTCTCCCTCTTCGTCCTCCCGTGTCTCCCTCTCTCCCCTCCCGTGTCTCCCTCTCTCCCCTCCCGTGTCTCCCTCTCTCCCCCTCCCGTGTCTCCCTCTTTCCTCCTCCCGTGTCTCCACCCCCTGCAATACCTGGTTTTAATAGCGAGTCAGTTGAAATTTGGAATCAAATCCTCTGAACCGCAGGTTTCCCGAAGAGACCAGCGTCTGAGTCCTGAGCAGATGTTCATTCGGAATTCGACCATCATTCTGACTGTGAGTAAAGCATGTGGCGACTCCTGAAAGTACATGCTGTACTTGAACTTTATATGGAAAAAATAATCATAAAAAACTTGCATTTAATATTTGTACCAACTTTTGTAAATAGCAGCCGGATAAGGTGTCTTTTATAAGCGTAGTTTTATTCATAGAAAAGTTCAAAGTTACAGTTTTACGTAACAAATTTTATTTGTGTAAACTTTTTATTTATGACTTACTTTGGCATCCAAATTTCAACCGTTTTTTTGATAATTACTGGTATTTAGCCTTGCGCTCAACTTGCTAACTTTAAAATTAGAAAGACAAGTTTGCCAAACAACAGTTTTTATCAAGAGTCGTTTTTTCGTTTAAAACGAAGTCTCATTCCGTTTTTATATATTTGTATAATTTTAATTTGTTCTACATGCAGCTATCTCTATTTAGATCTGTCTTCTTCCCAATCACTTCGATCGTGGCTTGCCCTTTTTTATAATAAATATAAAGAGTTACAAAAGGTGACTATTTACTGTTTATATTATAGATCTCAAGCTCTTTCTAAAGAGTCTGGTGTGTTTCTTAGAAACTGGTCAGTTTTGTCCTGGTCTTAATTACCTTAATTTTTATTGCATTGTACGTATTGACTGTAGTTCATCTGCGAGCAATCAGCTCTGAGACTGCATTTTCACAGGTTACTCATTGAATTCATAATCTGTAGTTGGAGTCATTTTTCTCATCGTTTTTAATCTGTTAAATCCATTGTCATTCACCTATATCCATTGTCATTCACCTATATCCATTGTCATTCACCTATATCCATTGTCATTCACCTATATCCATTGTCATTCACCTGTATCCATTGTCATTCACCTGTATTCATTGTCATTCACCTATATCCATTGTCATTCACCTATATCCATGTCATTCACCTATATCCATTGTCATTCACCTATATCCATTGTCATTCACCTGTATCCATTGTCATTCACCTATATCCATTGTCATTCACCTATATCTACTGTCATTCACCTGTATTCATTGTCATTCACCTGTATCCATTGTCATTCACCTGTATTCATTGTCATTCACCTATATCCATTGTCATTCACCTATATCCATGTCATTCACCTATATCCATTGTCATTCACCTATATCCATTGTCATTCACCTATATCCATTGTCATTCACCTATATTCATTGTCATTCACCTATATCCATTGTCATTCACCTATATCCATTGTCATTCACCTATAACCATTGTCATTCACCTATATCCATTGTCATTCACCTATATCCATTGTCATTCACCTATATCCATTGTCATTCACCTATATACCTTATCAATCACCTATATCCATTGTCATTCACCTAGATTTATTTTCATTCACCTATATGCTTGTCATTCACCTATATCCATTGTCATTCACCTATATCCATTGTCAATCACCTATATCCATTGTCAATCACCTATATCCATTGTCATTCACCTATATCCATTGTCATTCACCTATATACCTTATCAATCACCTATATCCATTGTCATTCACCTAGATTTATTTTCATTCACCTATATGCTTGTCATTCACCTATATCCATTGTCATTCACCTATATCCATTGTCAATCACCTATATCCATTGTCAATCACCTATATCCATTGTCATTCACCTATATCCATTGTCATTCACCTATATACCTTATCAATCACCTATATCCATTGTCATTCACCTAGATTTATTTTCATTCACCTATATGCTTGTCATTCACCTATATCCATTGTCATTCACCTATATCCATTGTCATTCACCTATATCCATTGTCATTCACTTATATCCATTGTCATTCACCTATATCCATTGTCATTCACCTATATCCATTGTCATTCACTTATATCCATTGTCATTCACCTATATCCATTGTCATTCACCTATATCCATTGTCATTCACTTATATCCATTGTCACCTTCACCTATATCCATTGTCAATCACCTATATCCATTGTCAATCACCTATATCCATTGTCAATCACCTATATCCATTGTCAATCACCTATATCCATTGTCAATCACCTATATCTATTGTCATTCACCTATATCCATTGTCATTCACCTATATCTATTGTCATTCACCTATATCCATTGTCATTCAACCAAGTGTCCACTTTGTAGTGCTTTTATTCAATCAGTTTATTTAATGCGATCGGTTGCTCACACAACAGATCGAAAATTTTGTCATTTATCAACCTCAATAAACAAACGTGCGTCTGCTAATTTCAATTCAATCAATGCCCAGCCGCATCAACAATCTTCATCAGCTCGTCCAGCATCCTGTAGGTAGCCTGACGCCTGTCCTCGGCACCTCTGCTCAGCTGAGCAAAGATTTCTCTCAGCCTGGGATCCGAGCTGGACTCCAGCTGCTTTTTGTCCATCTCGGGGTGACAGCCGAATAGCAGGGCGCCGCCTGAAGCATTGGGGATGGTTGCTGTTGCTGAGTGTGCTAGAGGGATCTGCATCAGCACGCACTGCCTCTTGGCATGTACAGTGACTGATTCTGAGAATTTTCGAATCATGAGCTCGCGAAGATCTCGTACCGTACATGAAATCTTGCTGACACACTGGCATAGGGTATTGAGCCCATTCTCAAGATCTAGTTTGCTTTAGCTCTAAGTGTAGAATTCTGTAGGTCCAGTCTATGGTTCTATAGAGCTAGTAGGATTCTGTAGACTTTAGATCTAGTCTATGGTTCTATAGAGCTAGTAGGATTCTGTAGACTTTAGATCTAGTCTATGGTTCTATAGAGCTAGTAGGATTCTGTAGACTGTAGATCTTAGTCTATGGTTCTATAGAGCTAGTAGGATTCTGTAGACTGTAGATCTAGTCTATGGTTCTATAGAGCTAGTAGGATACTGTAGACTGTAGATCTAGTCTATGGTTCTATAGAGCTAGTAGGATTCTGTAGACTGTAGATCTAGTCTATGGTTCTATAGAGCTAGTAGGATTCTGTAGACTGTAGATCTAGTCTATGGTTCTATAGAGCTAGTAGGATTCTGTAGACTGTAGATCTAGTCTATGGTTCTATAGAGCTAGTAGGATACTGTAGACTGTAGGTCTAGTCTATGGTTCTATAGAGCTAGTAGGATTCTGTAGACTGTAGGTCTAGTCTATGGTTCTATAGAGCTAGTAGGATTCTGTAGATCTAGTCTATGGTTCTATAGAGCTATATAGGATACTGTAGATCTAGGCTATGGTTCTATAGAGCTATATAGGATACTGTAGATCTAGTCTATGGTTCCATAGAGCTATATAGGATACTGTAGATCTAGGCTATGGTTCTATAGAGCTATATAGGATACTGTAGATCTAGGCTATGGTTCTATAGAGCTATATAGGATACTGTAGATCTAGTCTATGGTTTTATAGAGCTATATAGGATACTGTAGATCTAGGCTATGGTTCTATAGAGCTATATAGGATACTGTAGATCTAGGCTATGGTTCTATAGAGCTATATAGGATACTGTAGATCTAGGCTATGGTTCTATAGAACTAAGATTCTGTAGACCTAGTTTTCTGTAGATCTAGTCTATGGTTCTATAGAGCTAGTAGGATACTGTAGACTGTAGATCTAGTCTATGGTTCTATAGAGCTAGTAGGATACTGTAGACTGTAGATCTAGTCTATAGTTCTATAGAGCTAGTAGGATTCTGTAGACTGTAGGTCTAATCTATGGTTCTATAGAGCTAGTAGGATTCTGTAGACTGTAGGTCTAGTCTATGGTTCTATAGAGCTAGTAGGATTCTGTAGACTGTAGGTCTAGTCTATGGTTCTATAGAGCTAGTAGGATTCTGTAGACTGTAGGTCTAGTCTATGGTTCTATAGAGCTAGTAGGATTCTGTAGATCTAGTCTATGGTTCTATAGAGCTATATAGGATACTGTAGATCTAGGCTATGGTTCTATAGAGCTATATAGGATACTGTAGATCTAGTCTATGGTTCCATAGAGCTATATAGGATACTGTAGATCTAGTCTATGGTTCTATAGAGCTATATAGGATACTGTAGATCTAGGCTATGGTTCTATAGAGCTATATAGGATACTGTAGATCTAGTCTATGGTTCCATAGAGCTATATAGGATACTGTAGATCTAGGCTATGGTTCTATAGAGCTATATAGGATACTGTAGATCTAGGCTATGGTTCTATAGAGCTATATAGGATACTGTAGATCTAGTCTATGGTTTTATAGAGCTATATAGGATACTGTAGATCTAGGCTATGGTTCTATAGAGCTATATAGGATACTGTAGATCTAGTCTATGGTTCTATAGAGCTATATAGGATACTGTAGATCTAGGCTATGGTTCTATAGAGCTAGTAGGATACTGTAGATCTAGGCTATGGTTCTATAGAACTAAGATTCTGTAGACCTAGTTTTCTGTAGATCTAGTTAGGTCGAAGTGCAGTCCGGAAAAATTGCCAACGAGGAGCGAAGCGAGCGAAGCGAGCGTAGCTCCTCGTTGGCAATTTTTTCGGACAAACGAGACCGAGATAAGATGTCCCGGAGACTCCCCCAACGTAAAATCAACGTTTTAGAAAATAAAATTGATGCAGAGTTAAAACCACTTGAGATGAAACCATGTGTGACCCCTCTATGGACGTAAAACATTTAGGGCTACAAGATGTGTGACGTGAAAGTTCCATAGCAACGCGTCTTGGTTGCCATGGCAACAAAAAAGTGACTTTTTTTAGACCCGTCCAAATCTTGAATCTCAAAAAATAAGGATTCACAATATGGAGTCAAAAATTGATTGAACCCAACTTTTGGCGAATTTTCAGACCTTCAAGACACTGATTGGTTATTTTCCGCTAAATGCTTACCTTGATAGGTAATTCTGTAAAAGTGTGTTTTTTAAGTGTCAAAAAATGCGCATTTTTATCAACTTTCAACTGACGCAGCTCAAAGGTCGCGCGTCAGCGCGACCTTTGAGCTGCGTCATTCTAACAATGGCACCTGGGACTCTTACATGACGCACGACTTTAACCAAGATACTCACTTTAACTGTACATTCGCACCTGTTAATTACATTCGAATATTCGACGGGTAGGTATTCGAACCGAAATAAAGGAAATTCAACCTTGTTGCGAGACTCTAAAAAGTACATGAATGCGGTCATTTAGGTAAGATCTACATGTTTATAATACATTTTGAGCCGTTTCGTTGCACTGACTCTGAGCCATACACTGCTAAAGTCGATAAACGTGATTTAGGCTATTTTTATGTATTTTTCATGATACAAATGTACAAAAAATAAGAAACGACGACATGCTAGGAAAATCAGACTTTTTAGGCAAGGTGCACAACTAAATTGCGCACAATATGTATATTTTGAAATTTCGTCTTAGTTTATTGAAGTCGCTGCCGGTACAGAAATGTACTTTAACGACGGTACGGGGGGCTTGCATATCGAACATACTTTTTAGCCTGTAACTTTTGAGCGGATTACCGGAGCGCGACGCGCTTGGTGTCATTGAACTACATTTTAGATGTACTTTAATTTGAATGTATGTTCGCTGTCATTGCACGATGCGTTGTACACCTCAGGTCAGGTCACGTGACTTGCTGGAAATGAAATAATGACTTTGTACCTATACTAAGGATAGGTGAAGCGTAAGAATGAACCAAAATTTGTACTTATTAGAAACACCTAGATGACTACTGTCAGAAAAAATGATATTCACGTCTGTCAGTTGCAAAATTTTGTTATAATTGACTTTTAAAATCGAAAAACGTGATTTTGTGCAAAAACAACCTATATGAGCACACATAGGGTGAAAAATTTATTGATTTTCGCTATGAGGTTCTTAGCTTCCAAGAGCACTATTGTGCCCAGTAAACACGTACAGATGACTGCTATCTTCGTTAGTGTGCGAAAATTAGGCAACGATTCGCTTCGCTCGCTTCGCTCCTCGTTGGCAATTTTTCCGGACAAACGAGACCGAGATAAGATGTCCCGGAGACTCCCCCAACGTAAAATCAACGTTTTAGAAAATAAAATTGATGCAGAGTTAAAACCACTTGAGATGAAACCATGTGTGACCCCTCTATGGACGTAAAACATTTAGGGCTACAAGATGTGTGACGTGAAAGTTCCATAGCAACGCGTCTTGGTTGCCATGGCAACAAAAAAGTGACTTTTTTTAGACCCGTCCAAATCTTGAATCTCAAAAAATAAGGATTCACAATATGGAGTCAAAAATTGATTGAACCCAACTTTTGGCGAATTTTCAGACCTTCAAGACACTGATTGGTTATTTTCCGCTAAATGCTTACCTTGATAGGTAATTCTGTAAAAGTGTGTTTTTTAAGTGTCAAAAAATGCGCATTTTTATCAACTTTCAACTGACGCAGCTCAAAGGTCGCGCGTCAGCGCGACCTTTGAGCTGCGTCATTCTAACAATGGCACCTGGGACTCTTACATGACGCACGACTTTAACCAAGATACTCACTTTAACTGTACATTCGCACCTGTTAATTACATTCGAATATTCGACGGGTAGGTATTCGAACCGAAATAAAGGAAATTCAACCTTGTTGCGAGACTCTAAAAAGTACATGAATGCGGTCATTTAGGTAAGATCTACATGTTTATAATACATTTTGAGCCGTTTCGTTGCACTGACTCTGAGCCATACACTGCTAAAGTCGATAAACGTGATTTAGGCTATTTTTATGTATTTTTCATGATACAAATGTACAAAAAATAAGAAACGACGACATGCTAGGAAAATCAGACTTTTTAGGCAAGGTGCACAACTAAATTGCGCACAATATGTATATTTTGAAATTTCGTCTTAGTTTATTGAAGTCGCTGCCGGTACAGAAATGTACTTTAACGACGGTACGGGGGGCTTGCATATCGAACATACTTTTTAGCCTGTAACTTTTGAGCGGATTACCGGAGCGCGACGCGCTTGGTGTCATTGAACTACATTTTAGATGTACTTTAATTTGAATGTATGTTCGCTGTCATTGCACGATGCGTTGTACACCTCAGGTCAGGTCACGTGACTTGCTGGAAATGAAATAATGACTTTGTACCTATACTAAGGATAGGTGAAGCGTAAGAATGAACCAAAATTTGTACTTATTAGAAACACCTAGATGACTACTGTCAGAAAAAATGATATTCACGTCTGTCAGTTGCAAAATTTTGTTATAATTGACTTTTAAAATCGAAAAACGTGATTTTGTGCAAAAACAACCTATATGAGCACACATAGGGTGAAAAATTTATTGATTTTCGCTATGAGGTTCTTAGCTTCCAAGAGCACTATTGTGCCCAGTAAACACGTACAGATGACTGCTATCTTCGTTAGTGTGCGAAAATTCGTATTTTTACGCTAATAACATTTACCGAATTACGAGGTTCCGGTGTTATGCGTTTTTTTGCTATATTTCACGCTGCCATTTATTAACGATGCTACGCCAGGCCTTCAGTGTGGTGTCAATAGTTAGCATTTAAAAAGTGCTTTAATTTGAGTGTATGTTCGCTGGCATTGCACGATGCGTTGTACACCTCAGGCCAGGTCACGTGACTTGCTGGAAATGAAATAATGACTTTGTACCTATACTAAGGATAGGTGAAGCATAAGAATGACCCATATTAGTACTTATTAGAAACATCTAGATGAATACTCTCAGAAAAAGTGACATTCACGTCTGTCAGTTGCAAAAAAAATTTTTAATTGACTCTCAAAATCGAAAAACGTGATTTTGTGCAAAAACAACCCATTTGAGCACTACATAGGGCGGAAAATATATTAATTTTCGCTATGAGGTTCTTAGCTTCCAAGAGCACTATTGTGCCCAGTAAACACGTACAGATGACTGCCATCTTCGTTAGTGTGCGAAAATTCGTATTTTGACGCTATTAACATTTTACCGAATTACGAGGTTCCGGTACTATGCGTTTTTTTGCTATATTTCACGCTGCCATTTATTAACTATCCTACGCCAGGCCTTCAGTGTAGTGTCAATAAATAGCATTTAGCAAGTGCTTTAAGATGACATCATGCGCATTGCGTTGCGTAAAAGTGTGGGTCCACAGTTTCGTAACAAGTTAAAATGACCTGATTTCGCAAAAATCTTTAAAACAAAAAATACCAAATAGGTAACTAAAAAGCCTTTTGAAACTGAATAAAAAATGCACATAAAAGTGCTATTTTGTAACGTAAAAAGTCTTGCGTCCTGCAAAAATCTTCTATGGTGACTTTTTGGAGCCGTGAAGTGTAAAAACGTGCGCATTTTTAAAGCTGTTGAACTTACTTTTTGAGGTATATTTTGAAAATAGGCATTTTATAAATTGTATAACAAAATTTAATTGAAGAAAGCAATAAGGTAAAATAGAATTCGAAATTATTTAATTTTGAAATAATTAAACTGTACATTTCAGTCGTTCTGTTCCTTATAATTTCTACAAAAATTTAAATTTAAATCGGTTATGTTAACAGTAGTTTATTGCTGTAGGACAAATTTGACCCCAAATTTTCAAAGCAACTTATCTAAGCAAACGCTATCTAAATCTGAAATATTTTCAAGCTTCAATCTGTAGCTATAATATTCGGTTTTGTTACGCTATTTATTCGTATCCTACTACATTATATATAATTATTGTACAATATATTATATTCTACAAGTACAAGTTTTAATTGTAATATATTCAATTGTTATCAGTTTTACACTGTAAGTGTAAGCTTCAAATTTTATTTGAAATATAACTGAAGTATAGTACTTTAATATTATTTTATAGCTAATTAATTGTATTCTGCCAAATATTTACGTTTTTTTTCTCTGCTTTGCTTTTTGCTCCATATTTTTATAAATTATAGTCATATTTACATATATCTTTTAAAAGTACTCATCCTTTCACATTTTATTTTGTAGTTATCAGTCAAATTTAACTTGAATTTTCCTTTTGTTTGCATAATTTTGACTTAAGACTTTAGTTTTGAAGTAAGTATTCTTTTTATTTCTTCATATGTTTAGCATAGTACAAATATCTGTAGTACTCTGCTTAATGGTAGAAGTTTGTGGACACTTTTTATAAATTCTGCTCAATTTATTATAAATTTAGCATTTTTGCTAGACAATATATACATGCCAATGCTCCTTATATCAAGCAATGCTTGAAAGTGCTAGACACTTAGTTTATGGTGAATTTTTACCAAGGGATGTTTTTTTGCTGATATAGAATTCCTAGAAGCATGTACAAAAACATGGAATATGCCTGAAAAAACTCTAGAAAATATGCACTAAATCCAAGAAAAAATGTTGAAAGCACAAAAACTACATGGCACACACCGCCTATATGCCAGTATATTATGCTGCAGCATATTAATCCACAATCCAGTAGCAGTGCTAGTGTTCGTAGTTTAACTAAATTTGCCACCAGAAAAGAGTTGAGTTAACTTGGTAAAGAGTAGCATGTTTTCTGTGTTTAGCTAATTAGTTTCTTTATCATTCTGAAATATTTACTAACATGTTTATTTAGACAGGATGGGCAACGACAAAAACAGCATCAAGGACAACACTAGCATTAACAAGGATACAAGTGCTTCTTCTGTTGCTGCCAATAGTAAGTTTTGTACATTTGTTGCAACTTGCAGGTGATAGGTGCTACTTTCAGGAATAGTTTCAAAGCAATCCTACCTTTATTATTAATATTCACACCTTAGGAAACCAGCTTTTACTAGCATTCTTGGCTGCCCATTTGGGCAACAGACAAACTAAAAAGTTCCTGCACTACACAATTTATTTACCAAACAATAAATCTCAATTGTTCACACTATAACTCACACTGAATAGTTCACAGGTAATTCTGTAAAAAAGTGTTTTTCAGATGTCTAAAAATGTGAATTTTTCAAACTCTTAACTGACGCAGCTCAAATCAATAGTTCACACTCAATAGTTTAGATTGAATAGTTTCGCCTGAATAGTTTTGACAGACAGAATAATTTCAACTGAATAGTTACAACTGAATAGTTTAGACTTAATAATCTTGACTGAGTAGTTTTGACTGAATAGTGTGAACTCAATAGTTTCGACTGAGTAGTTTCGACTGAATAGTTTCGACAAAGGGAATAAATTCAATTGGAATCTGACCTTGTTTGACAGATCATTAAAATAATTATAGAAACTCTATTTTCGAATGTTTAACACCCTTAGAATTTGAGCAGATTTAAGAAATTTTGACCACTGTATAATCAGTGCAAAATCTGCAATAGTTTAGAAAAAACGCTATCAAAATTGATCAAGAATGGCACGCTCTAGAGCGAAATAGATGGACAGACATATATATATATATATATATATAGGTAGATTTATAAATTTCTTTTTTACTGTGACTTTAAACAGGTGCGAAAAAGTGCGGACGGCCGAAGAAGAAAAACTGGAGCCGCTCCAAGAATAATATTAAAGTTGCTGCTGTCGGTGATTTAACTGCTGGCGAAGAACAGATTCAAGAGCCAGATGTACAACCGGAAGCTGCTGCTGCCTCTTCTATTGCCGCTGCTGGGACTAAAGCTGGTGCTTCTGCTGATGCTGCTGCTAAAACTGAGTCTGTGATTAAGCTGGACGAGGCTGGTCTGGCTGCCCTGCTAGCTGAACATGATGCTGCTCTGGCCGACGCTCTGGCTGCTTCGGAATACCCCGTGGTCGAAGGTGATGCTGAAGTGCCCAATTCTGGTGCTGCTTACAATGAGCAACTTATAGGCTACTTGAGTGCTGGTGAGAGTTTTATTTTTTATTGAATTTCTATGCATAGTACAAGTTAATTTTCTTTCTTACATCTGACTTTGCTTGCGAATATTGAAAATTAGATTTTAGTGTTTACGACTTGTGCAAAATACAATTAATGCTCAATTCCTTAAAATTATCATACCTCACTGTTTAAGAGTTGTATTCTTTTACAGATGAAACAGGTGCTACTGCAATGGATTTTGCCGAAGGTCATGTAACTGCTGCTGTACAAGTCCAACCTGTATGGGTTCCTTTTTCTTCGTGTCGCGTTGAGAATGTACGAGGTGACGGCAACTGTTTTTTCACGGCCATATTGAGACAATTACAAGAACTGCCAGGTTTTTCCGCCTATCAATCGCTAAGCGTAGAAGATTTTCGAGATGCGGTTGCTGCAGAATTCGAGCAATGGGTGCATCGCGATGTCAATAATCAGGAAAGAATTATGCAAACAGGACTGAATTGGGAAAAAGTGCGCGACGATACAAGGCGTCCCCGTATGTACGTGCCATGCGGAGTTCCAGAACTAATTGGTGAACTGTTGCGGCTAGAAGTGTTTATTTATCAGTCAAACATGCTTAATCTAGCGCGGCCTGGCCATTATTCCCGACCGAATATTGGAGAACGTTTGGCTACTATTCGATTGTTGTTTAATCCTGGTAGTCAACACTACGAAATCGTTCGTGTCAATGATTTGGAAGTTAATGAAGCAAGCTCAGTTCGGCCGACTGGCCAAGGAGATTTGAGCGCCAAGAATGTGGAAATGCCCCCTCTCAACGAGAATGTTCATGTTGTCGAAGATCCTGTTGTAATGATGCCACCTCCAGCTCCACCAATGACGCCTTTTGAAAAGGTTGCAGACTGGACCCGAGTTCAAAGTAGGCATTGGAAGGGACGTTGTAGAAATCAAGCAAAGTCCTTGGAAAATAATACGAGTTTGTTTGCGCATCCGAATTCATATGAAGTGCTTCGGGATCGGAACAACTCTGTCTGGAATTGGAATGTCGATCTTGACGCGGAGGATAGCGCAGAGTCAGTTGAAATTGAGCATGTGTCAGAGTCAGTTAAAAGTGATCGTGTGTCAGAGTCCGTGCCATCAAATGTTCCGCGGCGCAGTCGGCGTAAAAAGGATGTTGGGAAGGCAAGTTGCGCTACGCGTCGGAGTAGTCGACTGAGCGCTAAAGCAAACACATTAGAGTCTGTGTCTGTTGCAGCCTCTAGTGTATCTGGTCAGAGCTTATTGAGAAGAAGCAGTCGCACT
Source organism: Macrostomum lignano (assembly GCA_002269645.1). Lineage (NCBI taxonomy): Eukaryota > Metazoa > Platyhelminthes > Macrostomidae > Macrostomum > Macrostomum lignano. Next base: position 88,567 of record NIVC01003581.1, read on the forward strand.
CGGAGAGCACCATGTTGCAGTTGCATCGGTTGTGGCGACTCAGTTTCGGCGGTTTCAAGCGTTTCTTGCCATTTGGAAAAAGGAAGAGGTCGAGAAAAGAAGAGCGACGTTGTACCAAGTGCTCCTACTCGTCGCAGCGAGCGTTTGAAAAACCAGCAGCAAGTGGTCAACTATGCAAATTCTTTACCACGGAAACAGAGATTGACAAACGCAGAAAATCATATCTGCGAACCGTTCGATCGTCGCCTAGGAAGACGGCACCTTTGCAGCAGGAGCAGCAAGATAAACGTCAGTCTGATAATATTCCAGCTACTTCTACGTATTCATCACCACGAAAGACACGTGCTACTCAGGAGAAGCCTGATGAAGCGATCCGTTCGTCACCCAGAAAGCGGCCTACAATGGAGCAGCAGCCAGCTAAAGAAAATGTTCCGCAGAGCAGCACTTCAGAAGAGAGCGCTCAAGATGCTCCAATTGTTGAAGATGAAATCGGAGATCCTAATCTGCCAAAGTGCCTTCGCAATCCGTTCACAGACCAGTTCAAAAAGATGAGGCAAGACTTTTTCAATGAAAACATAACAAAAGTATCACATTTGAAACAGTGCTACGTGTGTAGGGAAAAGTTTCCTGGAAAATATTTTAGCATCGATTCTGAAGACATGTGCGATCGTTGTTTCAGAGATGACAATGAGCCGAAATCGTTTAGCCAAGAAAACAATGCGATTCCGATGTTGGAGCAGCCAGAAGATTTGCAAGATTTGAGTGTAGCAGAGCAAATGTTGATTTCGCCAGTTTTGTCGGTTATTGTTGTGGTACAAATTTTTCCCAAAAGCAAACAAAATCGAGAGGACACGGAATCATGTTGCCTCAAGATCAGTCGCACGTTTTGCGAGAGCTGCCAAGACGATCTCTGCAGTTGTTTTAATGTACGACGAAAGAGCCCGTGTTCAGCCTGGAGAAGCGCAAAGCGCACAATGAACAATTTGCGAGTTCGACGCGACAAAGTGACTAATGCGATGCGCTATTTAATGGCAAACAACAAGTACTTTAGACAGTATCAGGTTTCAATGAATAATGATGCGTTGCTACATCTGCCTGAAGATGGTTATGCTCATCAAGTAGAAGGTATGATTGTCGAAATGCAGTCTGACAATGAAGTGAATTTCGAGGCGGCACAGCAAGAAGGCGGCTCA
>NIVC01003582.1:0-89752 GCA_002269645.1 Macrostomum lignano
TATTACTTCCTGTGCATGCGAGTTGGTACGAGTACCATAAGCATTGCTTTCACAGATTGGGCCTACACTGCGGCTTTAAGCGTGAATCCAGACTGAGCATAGTCCTGTTATATGAAAAGACCTCCGCGATAATGCCCATGACGCCGAGACCCTTATGATATTCCAATTTAATAAACAGCTGCTTACCAAAGCCCCCAATTCGAATATGACCATCCTTGCAGTCGACCAGCTCCTTTTCTTTTCGATCGCAGCATTGGCAACTACCTCTGATGTGGTAGAGTCGACCCTGAAACAGCTTCATCACGTCAATGTCAGACTCCGCGTCCGTTCTCCCGTCCGCTTTGGTCAGGCTGTTGCCCCAGCCCTCTGAGTAGCTGCCGACAATATAGATCCCTGGGAATGAGTCTCTCCTGCTTCGCAAAATTCCCTGCAATGCGTCGGCAACTGCAGCCTGCAAGGCGGCTCTGGCTTTAACAAATCCGGCTTTTGTAAGCGTCGATTGAAGCAGCAGACTGAGTTCCAATTCACTCGGCATCGACCTGAAGAAAATATTTTATTTATTGCATTCTGACCACATTCTACTCGTAGCGTTTCCATTCCCCACTTTCCGTCCCGTTCAGTCTACTAATTTTGCTATTTGATTGTCTCTTTCATTTTATAAAGTTCATTTTTTGCATTAGTTGCTTTAATGCATCGGGCATCGTTTCATTCCTAAACTATAAAAAGGACAATGACGAGGAAGACAAAATTAACCGAGCTAAAAGATGAGCGAATGCATAGAGCGAGATAGAAAGACATAATTGAGCTTTTGGAAAAATACAGATTAAAACCAGAGAGAAAAATGTCTAGAAGGAGAGAAATCATCGTACACTAAAAAGAGCACATTGTGCATAGATCACGCACAAGAGGGACAGAGGTTGGAGTTCTAGAACTGGAAATGTACACTTGCAACAGCAAACAGTGCGTATTCTCGGTCAGTTGGCGAAATGATCGTGTACAAAGTAAAATTGCAAATAGAGAACTTTCTTCAACAGCCTAATGAGAATTTTTTATGTTGCTTTTAGTAGCTCCAGTGCTTCTTCCGCCCTAGTACGAGCGTAATGCCCACGCATGCATGTTGACGGCAGCAATTACACTAAGCTGAAGCCGCGTAGCCAGCGAAACAACTAAATACTTCAACAAACCGCTTTGAGAAGCACTTCTAAATGCCATTTGGATTCGAAAATTAGGGGGCTCTATTTCATTTTATGTACAACGTCGCTCTATTTTAATATAAAAACTCAAATTCGAACTCTTACTCTGACTCTGACAAAGCCGCACGATCCTGATGAGTAAGTTGATGCTTAGCCTTTTCTGTCTCAGACTCAAGAAACGGGTGATTCATATTGTGTCTGAATAGTTTGTTCCAGCAAGGCAGCAACTCGGTGATGTCCATTGACGCTTGCAATTAGAAGGGGAGTCTCACCAGTAACAGTTCTTGCTTCAACGTCAGCATGAGCTCTGACGAGGGACAACACCACGCCATAGTGACCGTTCTGCGACGCGATGTAGATTGGCGTGCAGCCTTCGGAGTCTTTGACATTGACGTCAGCTTGAGCGTCTATGAGAGAGTCAACCAGCTCATGGTAACCATTCTGTGACGCAATAAAGAGCGGATACAGCCCCGTGTCAGTTTGCAGATTAACACTTGCTTGCGCTTTTAGGAGCAAACTAAACACAGCATGACGGCCTAGTTGCGACGCAATGTAAATGGGCGAGCCGCCATTTATTTGCTGAATATCAACATCTGCTTGTGCTTTGAGAAGTGCAGCCACCACCTGGTGGAACCCTTTCTGTGAGGCAATGTACAAAGGCGACCCTCCAAGGTTGTCCTGTTGATTGATGTCAGCTTGCGCTTTGATGAGCAGGTCAATCACTTGATGATGACCGTTGCAGGAGGCGATCAAAAGTGGGGACTCGCCAGATGCTCTCGGAGCGTCAACGTCTGCCTGTGCTTTGATAAGCGAGGCTACCACTCTCTGGTGTCCATTCTGACACGCAATATACATTGGCGAGGCCCCAAGACATGTTTGTTGGTTGACTTCCGCTTTCGATTTAATAAGCAGCTTGACAATGTCATTGTGTCCGTTCTGCGATGCGATATAGAGAGGCGAGTCACCTTTTCTGTTTCGAAAATTTACGTCTGCGTTCGCTTTGATAAGGCAGTCCACAATTTGACGGTGACCGCGCAGAGAAGCAACGAAAAGAGGTGACTCGCCCGATTTGGTATGGCAATTGACGTCGGCTCCGGCTTGGATGAGTTGGCTCACCGTTTCAAGCCCGGGATTGAAAGATGCAGCGTAAATAGGCGTCTCGCCCATTGTCGTTCCCAAATTCACATCGGCCATTGCTCCAATCAGCAGTTGCATAGTTTGACGGTGGCCATTCTGAGAGGCCAAATATAGTGGCGATTCACCAGTACTCAGCTGAAGGTCAACTTCAGCTTGCGCTTTAATGAGTAGGGTCATTATTTCTCTGCGATCAAAGTACGAGGCGATAGATAGAGGTGTTGCCCCAGTGTTGGCTTGCAAGTTGACGTCTGCCTGCGCTTGCAGCAGCAACCGCGCTACTTTCAAGTGGCCATTCTGAACAGCGCTGTACAGTGGTGTGGCGCCTTCGTTAATCTGACAGTCAACATTGACGTCCTGCTTGAGGAGCAATTCAACAACCCGGTGGTGACCTTTTTGCGACGCGATGTACAGCGGTGTCGCGCCATTTTTTATTGCGTGATTGACATCGGCTTTGGCGCTGATCAGCGATTTCACTGCCTTGTAATGATTAGCCTGAGCTGCAATGTAGAGCGCTGATGTGCCGGAATTTGTTACCAGATTTACGTCTGCTCTCGCTTCTACTAAAAGATCAACGACTTGATGATGGCCCTGCATCGATGCCAGGTAGACTGGAGTTCGTCCGTCCTGATCCTGATAATTGACGTCGGCTTTCGATGCGATTAGCAGCTCAGTAACAGCCGTCTGTCCAGTGATGCAGGCAGCCTGCAGTGGCGAGAACGGGACACCGGATGCTGATATGAGCAGCTTGTCGGCCGTCATTCCTCTTGTCAAGAGATTCTCCACGAATGCCTTGTCTCCCTGTGCAATGGCAAGAATAATTTTCCGATCTGCTGGGAGATCCGAGCCACTTCCAGATGCCTGCATTCTTTGGTTTTCAATCTTCTTTCGCAATGTCTACTAAGACGGCAGTAAAAGTTAAGGCAAAATTTGCTTAAAAAGGAAAGCTATTTCTGGTTAATAATTTTTTCTTTGAAGCAGCAAAATTTGGGCTTTTATTAAAGCTTGAAATGTACAGCGTTATTGTACGTATTGGACGTACATACAGAATGTACAGAATTAGTGTATTTCACAAATATCCAGGCTATGCTACTGTCAGTAGAAAAGAATATTTTATTTTTTATTGTATACGTCTTGGCTTTCAATAACCCAAATGATGAACGGAATCTAATTTCGAATATTTTTTTACTCGAAGCAGAACCGAAATTCCCACTGCTCAATATCTGGCTAATGTTTCCTTAAAATTCTTTTTATTATTGTGTTGATCAATGTGTTTATTAATTTTTTACAGGGAAATTTCAGTGTTGCTTCAAATATGAATAGCGAGCCTGTTCTGGATTAAGAGTTCGAAAGGATACGACTCAGGTCTAACTCATAGCATACATGATGAAGCAACTTTATAAGTAAAGGGCCAATGAATATCAGTGAATATGATACAATGAGTTAGGAATGATTAAAAATAAGTTTAGAGCATGTAATGTGAGCTTAAGCAACCGTCAATAAGTTGCATTCCTCCTGGCCCAGTCCGGAAAACCGTTGATGCCGAAAATTGCCGGCGCATAGCAGAGAGAGGCCCCGGCCGCCAAAGCGTTCGAGAGCAGCCACATGATGCAGCCGGTGCGAAGCTGCAACGAATAAATTCACGATTGTTTTACCTTGCCATAGTTAATATATGGATGCTTTCAATGCAACAGAGACGCAGTGTTATCCAAAGCCTTACCATATCCCACGGCCGCAGGTAGCCCTCGAATAGACCAGTATGTTTGCTGGTGTCGAGATCGGCAAAATGAATGCAAAAGAGCTGGAAGCGGCGCTAGACAGCATGAGCTGGAACGGGTGTCGCTGCAGTCGCTCGCTCTAAAACATTTCGGTGACTGAATGTCACTGAAAGTCACTGAAAGTCACTGAATGTCACTGAATGTCACTGAATATTACTGAAAGTCACTGAAGTCACTGAAAGTCACTGAAAGTCACTGAAAGTCACTGAAAGTCACTGAAAGTCACTGAAAGTCACTGAAAGTCACTGAAAGTCACTGAAAGTCACTGAAAGTCACTGAAAGTCACTGAAAGTCACTGAAAGTCACTGAAAGTCACTGAAAGTCACTGAAAGTCACTGAAAGTCACTGAAAGTCACTGAAAGTCACTGAAAGTCACTGAATGTCACTGAATGTCATTGAGTGTCATTTAATGTCACTGAATGTCACTGAATGTCACTGAATATTACTGAAAGTCACTGAAAGTCACTGAATGTGGTTGATTATTGATAAATCGAGTTAATAGCAAAAACCGAATCTCTAGGCGGACGCGGACTCACCAGACTGGCCAAGATGGGCAGCAGGATCGTGGCAGCTGTACCGTTAGAGGTCAACTCGGTGAGCAGGGCGGAGCACCAGCAGATGATGAAGATGAGAGCCGGGGCTGGCACGGACTTCAACGCAACCAGCTGGCTGCCGATCCAGTCGGACAGGCCGGACACCTGAGTAGTGCGGAAGATCGAGTATCGCTTGATTTGCGCATTTACTAGAGCACGGATCAGGTGAAACGCTGGGCCAAAGAAGGGGTGATTATACCATGGGACTCAAACTTAAACTGTTTGCTTGTCGAGACATTATGAGGAGAAACATTTGCCATGTCAGTAAGTTCACAACTAGAGGCTTTACAAATGAACTCACTCTGGACAGGTCGGCCAGTGCGAAGCCGGCACCCAGCATGAGTACAATCTGCCAGGCCACCCGCTTCTGCACCAGGTCCCAGCTCAGCAGCCGACTCGGCTTGGTACGCCATTGCCGACAATCTTCTCCAGCTGCATCAGCATCGGCTTTAAATTCAAAGTCAGACTGCTGCTGACTGCAGTGCTCCACTGTCGTCTCATTGGAAACTGGTTTTCTTCTTACAGCCTTGAACAGGTTCGCGAACGGATTCCGCGAGGGTAGCAGGAAGAGCAGCAAGACGGCCAGCACGGCCGGCTGCGCGTCACTCATCAGACTGACTGGTGCTTCATCCTCAGAATCCGAGGTTGGCGCTTTCATAAACAACGACGACCAACCCGGAGCTCCAGGCTGTCGCGAGATCCACAGGATGATAGTGAGGCCAAAAATAGCCAGCACGCTTGCCTCAGCGTAGCTCAGCGAACCGAGCTGCTTGTACTGCCGCTGGAGAGCTGCGCGGGTCAGTCGAGCGTCGGCGATTGCGACCGAGCCGCCGGCTTTGGCCAAGCCGCTGAAATTGCAGTGGATGCGAAGTTATAAGGAAAAACATCAAAATTACATTACCAACAGCTAATGATAGTTGAAGTAATTATCAGCCCTGCACAAGTAGCCTAATCGAAAAAAATACATTTTTTATTTTTTTGCGCAGCTTGGGCTCCAAAATTTAAAGTAAAATTAAATGCTGCGATGTTCCTTAAGTGTCTACAAGATCAAAGAATTCCGCATTTGTAGCGACCAATAACAGGAGAGCCTTACGTCTAATCTTGCCAAAAACTCACTTTTAGTTTTGCCTGCGCTTTACACGCTTTCCTAGAAGAAAACCTAAAATTCCTTGGGTTCTGGACACGTTTTTAAACTATTTTGGTATTAATTTTTTGAATGGTTTTTCTATGCAAAACCTATGATTAAGGTTGCTTGCTATAGTTTCAAAATTTTTCCCAATTTAAGAGATCCTACTTACAATTTCTACCCAAGATGCTAAATATCTTGTATCGACGTGTCTGATAGTATCAGATGTCTGCTTTCTCAGTACGATGATCGCTTAAACCACTTAAAAGACAGTTAGACGTTAAACGGATAAGGATGCAGAATTATATTGCTGGGAGGAGTTTGGAGTACATGTGTTGATTGTTGCTGATTATGAAGAGAGCCATGGAAGACTCGTGACTATATATTACTTTCAACTACGAGATGAATATCTTTACATCATGTCTACGTATAATCAAAGTTTGAGTCTGTATGATCCTTATGATAAAGGATTTTTGAGATTGAGTCTCACAGATTAACAATCATCATCTGGTCTGGTTCGTCTAGCTTCCAGTTTTTTTGATAACGCGTTAAAATAAATATCGGATTCCAACTGAGTGGCTATAAACTATTAATACTAGGATTTAAACCTGCTGAATTAAAATCCAGATTTAGAAGAGAAGGGTCAATTTTGATAATACGTAAGACACGTAAAAGAGGCAGAAAAGTCGTCCTTCTCTCACCGAAAGCCAAGAAAGCTGATCTGAAGCCAGACCCAGGTCAGCAAAAGGCCTACGGCGCCCAATGGCAAAGCAAACAGCATCCAACTGCAGTAGTTGAGCCCCGTGTTGGATCCGTAGTACTCTTGAACAATCCCATTCAAGATAACGTTTGGAGCCGTTCCCGTCAGAGTGACGACGCCACCAAAAACAGAACCGTAGGAGACGCCCAGCAGCAGCATCCGGCACGTGCTAGCAAACTCTGCGTTGCTCTCCTCAGCCAGGTATTCTTTCAAAGGCATCCGACGGATTATTCCATCGTTATTATCGTCATTGTCGTCTTCGATAGAGTCTTTCTTTGCATCCTCATCTTCCACATCGTCTGGTGGCAGCGGTGGGATTTGTATTTTCACCGCTGGGCTTGACAGATCACCGTCAGGATTCTCTCCGGAGTTTTCATCAGAAACGGTGGATACGGAGGATGAAAGGACACTGGGTGCTGTTTCTGACACCACCGACTCTTTGCGACGTTTTTGCCGCATATGCTGACACCGCAGCTCGGATAGCACAGCTTCCACAATAGGCAGCATCATAGCTACCGTGGCTGTGTTCGAGATCCACATCGAAAGAACCCAGGCCGGAGCAAGCAGTCCGAAGAGGAGCCTGAAATATGCGAATTATGCTCAAGCTTGTTCAAAACAGCTATGTTTTAAAATACATCCCTTTATCACATACGAGCAAGTACTGTAGGTGCTTACCACCTGGGCTGGAGGCCGCAGAGTAAAATAACTTTCAAGGCAATCCTCTTGTGCAAATCCCAGGCCTCGATGGATACAGCCATAATTAAACCGCCGAGAAAAAGCATATTCGAGTCCTGCAAAATGTGTGCACAAGTTGCTCTTCAATGGGTACCTTGGATTACCTTAAACTCTTGAAGTTGAATAATGTGTTATTTAAACAAAAACTTACCTTGAAGTAGCTGGGACATATTTCACTACTGGACATAATGCCGAGCAGAGGTGACAGCACCACAGGCAGCAAGGCGGTCACTCCTAGAGGGACCACTTCAAAGTTCCAGTAGAATGACATTAGTAGAATGATGTAGGCTGCCTTGGATACCTGTTGGATAAACAGGTTGATAGCAATTTAAAGCATACCGCAGCACAACCCAATCGGTCTAAAGCTTGATCCACTTACCAGACTGTCAAAGCAAAGAAGCAACGGAAGCAAAGCCAGCGGCACAAGGATCAGCACCACAGTCGCCCGATGCTTCAGCAACAGCTTGCCAAATCCTCGGAGCAGTTCGACAACTCTGAGGAAAACTGCGATTGCTTGCGAGCTATTCATGATGAAGGGAGTCTGATGATAAGTTTCTTGATTGTTCATCCCACCGACTGGCTTATATTTATAGCCCAGAAATGCTGCTCAGACCCATTTCACATTAAATTCCTTGGCTACTCTATCGACTCGCCAGCTAAAAAAAGAAGAAATTAAGAGAAAGGGTAATCTCAGGACATGGTGACTGAGACTCACGCATTTGTTTTCCGGCCGACAATGACTGTGCTGCCTCATTTTCAGAAAATAAGAGAACAGTGTAGCCAAGCGGAAAATACATTAAGTTTGTATGCTTACAATGTTTGATTGAGTATAGTTTTGAAGCAATGTTTTTTTCTCATTGACTTGTGCATCCAATGCATCGAGTTACAAAGTGCAGATTGCATGTCACTTTGCGGAGTCAGTTTACACATTGAACTCCTTAAAATGCTTGATTTTCAGTTCATTTGGTTGAGAAATATTGATTTTTCATTGCCTAACTTCACTTAGTGTCTCGGGTTTTTTTAACCTTTAATTCTTCAAGATGATTTATTCAGGCTAAATTGCAAGATATGAATGTTATTTGCCTCAGGTAGCAATGGAGGGTTGAATTAAAGGGTTCAGGTAGCAATGGAGGGTTGAATCAAAGGGTTCAGGTAGCAATGGAGGGTTGAATCAAAGGGTTCAGGTAGCAATGGAGGGTTGAATCAAAGGGTTCAGGTGGCAATGGAGGGTTGAATCAAAGGGTTCAGTAGGGGGGGGGGGGGCGTAGCCCAGCGGTCTAGCGCAGGCTCTGGTGTGCCAGCAACCCAGGCTCGATTCCAAGTGCAGTCACATTCATTTGGGGCTGAATTGGAATCTCAGCTTGGCTCTGCTCGTGCAATTAACGGCCTTGAGAGCCAACCCCCCAAGGCGCAGTGAAGTGTACATGCCTAACGATAATATAAAGTTAGAGCCGCTGTACACTTCTGTGTGAGTGTGTGCCTGCGTACGTATCCGCGCGCTTGTATGCCTGCTCAGGGGAGTCGGCGGAATGGGCAGTAATGCCTCTCGCCGGTTGTGTGCCTATGTCGCTTAAAGTGCGCCAGGGTGCACACAACCCCCCTGCCTCTAATAAAAAGGGTTCAGGTAACAATGGAGGGTTGAATCAAAGGGTTCAGGTAGCAATGGAGAGTTAAATCAAAGGGTTCAGATAGCAATGAAGGGTAGAATCAAAGGGTTCAGATAGCAATGGAGGGTTGAATCAAAGGGTTCAGGTAGCAATGGAGGGTTGAATCAAAGGGTTCAGATAGCAATGGAGGGTTGAATCAAAGGGTTCAGGTAGCAATGGAGGGTTGAATCAAAGGATTCAGGTGGCAATGGAGGGTTGAATCAAAGGGTTCAGGTAACAATGTAGGGCTGAATCTAAGGCTTCAGATAGCAGTCATAGGTATCATTATGAGCAAATGAATTTATGGGAAAGAGCAGATAAGTATCACTTTATTTTTCGTTGTAATGCACGTTAGATGAGATAGAAAATAAGTTATACTCAAGCGAATTAGTCAGTGCACCAACGGACGCTATGATATTTAAATTATACCGAATGCATAGAGCAGAAATGGGCCAGCTGTTTGAGTACAATAGGAACTCCACGAATTCCTACTGTATGAGTCATGCCTTACTGAATACATCCTTCTTGTGAAAGTAATAAAGTATGCTTGAAGCTTAAACCTATGTGAAAATTCACAAATTTCGCCAGCTATCTTCAATGATTCCCATGCAAAACTATCTCTCAGACTTCCGTCTGCTTCATTAATATTGAATTTATCTTCGGCAATGACTTCTTTAGACTCAGCTGTCAGTTACCGGTGGCGCTATCAGATGTTGTAACCGTAGACACTGTAGACACTGTAGACACTGTAGACACTGCAAACACTGTAGACACTGTAGACACTGTAGACACTGTAGACACTGTAGACACTGTAGACACTGTAGACACTGTAGACACTGTAGACACTGTAGACACTGTAGACACTGTAGACACTGTAGACACTGTAGACGCTGTAGACGCTGTAGACACTGTAGACACTGTAAACACTGTAGACACTGTAGACACTGTAGACACTGTAGACGCTGTAGACACTGTAGACGCTGTAGACACTTTAGACACTGTAGACACTGTAGACACTGTAGACACTGTAGACACTGTAGACACTGTAGACACTGTAGACACTGTAGACACTGTAGACACTGTAGACACTGTAGACACTGTAAACACTGTAGACACTGTAGACACTGTAGACGCTGTAGACACTGTAGACGCTGTAGACACTTTAGACACTGTAGACACTGTAGACACTGTAGACACTGTAGACACTGTAGACACTGTAGACACTGTAGACACTGTAGACACTGTAGACACTGTAGACACTGTAGACGCTGTAGACACTGTAGACACTGTAGACACACTGTAGACACTGTAGACACTGTAGACACTGTAGACACTGTAGACACTGTAGACACTGTAGACACTGTAGACACTGTAGACACTGTAGATGCTGTAGACACTGTAGACACTGTAGACACTGTAGACACTGTAGACACTGTAGACACTGTAGACACTGTAGACGCTCTAGACGCTCTAGACGCTGTAGACACTGTAGACACTGTAGACACTGTAGACGCTGTAGATACTTTAGATACTAAAGACACTGTAGAAGCATTCAGAAGGCAGAAAAATAGGATGTCGCAGAAGCTGTTTGTGCGGTGCATTGCCCTGCGTCGCCAGTCTCCGAGTTCACGAAGCCCCTTCCCTGTAGTCGCTGCTGCCCTCCTGACCGTCCGCGCTGATTTCGGCGCGCCTGCTGCTGAGAGTGAGAAAGCTGCGACCCTTGCTGCGGCTGCTGATGCGAGTCCAGCTGCTGCTGCTGCCCGCGCCGGTTGAAGCCACGCATGGCCAGCGAGATGCCGCCCGCCTTGCTGCCCATGCCGCTTGAACTGGAGGGCCAGGCCGCTGCCACGGCCGCCGAGCCGCCGCCGCTGCCCCCGGCTCCGCCGCCTCCTCCAGGACGCCCGGCCCGGCCCTGTCGACGCCGGATCCGATAGCGAGCGAACGAGGCGATGAGGAAGGCGATGAACGCCACCCCGATGGCGATGTGGGCGAGCCACACCGGAGGCACGAAGGTGACCGGACCAACCTTGGCCGCTGGATCGGCCGTGGCCGGAACCGAAGTGCCCTCGAGAGATTCGCCGGCTGGATGCATCAAAGAGCTGCGATCGCTGCTTCCTTCTGATGAAGAAGGAAGAGAGGGGAATTGCAAGTATTTAAAGTCTGCTGTTGGTAGGAGTTTTTTCAAGCAAACGTCTCATTGGCCCATCCTACAGTGAGCTTTTTGGAGACTTCAGGCTTGCTCCCGGACTCACCTTGCTTTTAGACTTCCCAGTAAATTATGAAATCTCTGAATCTCTGGTCTGCAACGAGTGCTGAGAATCTGATGCCAACAATTAATCTGCAAATCTCTGCCTCCTGAACTGCGGAGCACGAGTAGGCCAACTCTTGAGCCGTTCTGGTTCTAGCAAGTAAAGGAGTTACCTTTCATTTCGAGTCACCTGGCAGATTTGTCAATACGAACAGGCGGGTGCTTCTCCCCCTGCCAGTTAAGCCGTCTCCTTGTAACGACGCTTGTACAAGACTAAGTTGAGAATTGAAACTAATGATTCAAGTGAACGCATGAATAAAACAAGCGTTGGCTTGTCGTTCATTAGCCAGCTAATTATTATTCATAGTAGAGAATCGAGGCAAGATGGAGAGACAAGACAAGAATGGGGAGCGTTGCTTATTTACTAATTTCAACCTCAAACTCAACCTCACGCAATAGAGGCTTGAGGCAATAAAAGTGCATGTGCTTCATTTTGCCACTAGAGACAAAGACTATTTCCCCAACTCTACTACTAGGGAAGCTTTTCAAGTAGTATGCTTTGCATTCGTTTTTTAAACTTAGTTAAAAGGACAAAGTTAGCTTTCTGCTCAACATTTTAACATCCGGGAAGGAAAATGCTAAGTTGCATGTCGCTCTTGTCTCGCGCGCCCCTTTTGCGCCATGGGGCAGCCCTTGCTGCCTCTAATTGAGCGGAAGCAACTTCTGGTCTAATTTGGTTGCGACTGTAAGAATACGAATCGCTAGTCAGGAGACGTCTGACCCCCCCCCCCTCCTCAGGCGAGCTGATGAACTTCTTTTCAATATCTTCTCCTCCGATCTAATTCTTGGCACACTTCATTTCGTCCGCCTAAGCCCCTGGTTGTAGCATATCCGTGCAGATTCCAGCACGGGAGCTCCACTCACAGTCACCGCAAAGCGTCTCACCCACTCAATCAAGATTGCACCGGAGAAAGTTCCCCTTATAAACCCGTTGTCTGTGAGATAAGAGAAGGCAGAATAGGATTTAGTCCAATCCCCCTAGATCTGTGAAACAGCGTAGCAAATTACTTCCTGCTACATTCCACGTACTGTTTAATCCTCAGCCCAGGAAGGCTTCAAAGTATCTCCCAATATATCCCCTTAATCCACTACCAACGCCAGGAAACTCCATGCGTTCATCTCTGACGCGAGCGTAAACCTGACTTAGCTTTGATTTTACTATAGCTTGTTTACTTATCAATAGCTAGCCTTGTATTCAACCAGACAGCTCAATGTGCAGGTAGCCCAGCAGCACAAACTGGACGCTTCTTGCTTCGGACTGTCTCTCTGCCACCTTCATTCTCTTACCCCATCTGTAAGCAAAAAGTACTCTAGCTATTGTATAATGACAACAGTGTATTGCTGCTGCTGGTGCTGCCGTGCCATGAGCGCATAGAACTCGCCCACTCTCCCCTTTCGCTCTCTCTTTCTCGCTCTCTTGCCATCGTCCACAGCTTCCAGTGTCCAAAGACACTCGCCAAGCAACAGATTGTACTCACAGGGGCCAACATCTCTCCTAGTCTCGGTCTTGTTTTAATTCCTGGCTCAACCCTGGCTTTGCCCTACTCTTCAGTGAGTTTCAGTTGCTGTGTTGCCAATTAAAAAACGGCATTATTCAAAGCAGAATCAAGCGCGCACACACGGGCTGCCTCCAGAAAGCTTAGAAAAAGGATCAAATTAGAGCAGAGAAGTCAACGAAAGACGACTTGAAGCAAGTCCCGTCGCAGAGAATTAGCATCCCCTGTCATCCAGCACAGAATCGTTCCAGCTAAACTTCTCCTCATTGAAACAAAACTGCATGTCTTCCAGAGAAGCTGGTCCAAACCGACCCGACTCTGGCGTCACTCAGCAGCTGTTTGGCGACGAGTCGGATCGCAATCAACAGCTACTCTTGGAACGCTTGAAACGGCTTCGAGAACGACGACCAAACGGACTGCCGAACTTGCGCGTCTGTCAAGTTGTTGGCGGCAAGATCTGCCTGCGGGCGTGCGATCCGTTCAACCTGGACGACGAGGGGGCCGCCGAGTTGATGTCGCTTGGCCTGCGATCAATCATCGATCTCAGGTCCGACCATGAGAGAACAGAGCCACCGGATGCGCCTCTATATAAGTAGGTTTTACATACAGGTGTGCATTCGCGTTGTGAAGGTGCATTTCTGTTGTAGAAGTGTGCTTCGGTTGTAGAGGTGTGTTCCCTTCGTAAAAGTGTATATAGATACATTTCCACTTGAACCTTGCAGAACTCGCCATCGAGTTGTCTTCTCGGTTCTTTTGGGTTTAATGCTTTATGCTGCTAGAACTGTTATTGTTACATGTACGTTCTTGTCTTCATATTTCTGTCATTCTCTTCCAATTTTAATTGAAAGCACCAAATTTTTGGCCCTCAGCCATCTCTGCGTCCTCCGCTGGCAGCCGGAGGCCGACGCGGGAGCTGAGACTGACGGCTTCATCATTGAGCGCCCGGTGGGTGCCGACGACGACTTGGTCTCCGCCATCGCCTACCGGGTGGACTGTCTTCGCTCGCCTCAGCTCCAGCTGCGGAGATTTCTGGCCGACTACGCCGGGCCCTGCCGGCTGTGCGTCCCGGATGTCAGCGCCTACCTGCTGTCCGCCAGCGCCGGCCGGCCAACACTGCGGCTGCTACGCGAAGTGCTCGACTGCTTCCCGGACGCGCTGGCCGCAGCCATGCGGGTGTTGGCCAGACGGGATGCCTACCCGGCGCTGTTGGTCAGCCGGGACGGTCAGCAGGTGGCAGCCGTGGTCGTCTGTCTGATGCAGCTGCTTCTGGGCGAGGATCCCAGCATTCTGGCCGACATGCACGCCGCGTCGGAGGTGAGGAGCAGGGAGGTGCTGCTGGGAGGTAGCTGGAGGAGCTTGGAACACAGTATTAACTGATGAATGATGGGCATGATTCCCGACCCACTCGGAACAATTTCCGAGTGAACTTATATGATTAGGGGGCGAAAGGGGGCGACCCCCTCAGTCCTTGGACTGAACAGCCGTACGCAGCCTTCAGATGCGCCGCGCGATGGCTGCGGCTGAGCTGTCGGTTGCACATCTGGCCATTAGGGCAGGCTACGTCTTCTTCTGCACTCACATCGACAGCTCCAATAAAACCGTGAAACAAAAAACCAACTATGAGTTACCAACTTCAAAATCAACTTGAATTATGAGTTAAAAAATATTAACAAAAAGCAAAATTGGCCTATCAATCCCATCCTTGTCTGCTTTAGACCGAATTCGCCAGATATCAGGGTGACTACCCGGAGTCTGAGCACAGCGCCAGACTCAAAGAGTCGCGATCTACCATGCTGCAGCTGGTTGACTACATACTGGAGACTTACCGCAGCGCCGAGAACTACCTGCTGAAAGCTGGACTGTCCCAGCAGGAAATCCGACAGCTGAAGACTGTTTGAGCTCGAATGCACCTTGAAAAACTTGATGTTCCCAGAGCCAAAATAGTTCGTTAGGAAGCAGATACTCCAATCACTTTGCATTCGTTGTGCTTAGAATTCAATTTACTCTTCAAAGCGTGCAAATTATATTAGTAGCTTTATTCTGTTTTCTTCTGCTACTGCTATTGTTGCTGCTGTAGTTACTGCTATAGTAACTGTTATAGTTACTACTATAGTTACTGCTGTAGTTACTGCTATAGTTACCGCTGTAGTTACTGCTATACTTACTGCTGTAGTTACTGTTATAGTTACTGCTATGGTTACTGCTATAGGCACTGCTGTAGTTACTGCTATAGGTACTGTTATCGTTACTGTTATATTTACTTGTTATACTTAGTATATTACTCACTGCCAAAAACATTTGTAGGGTTGCGTTTGGTTTGGGCCGTCGGGGTGGGGGCTGCTCTATTAGTATATGTACTTGCATCTCGCTTTCTTCTCTGTACATGCCCACCACCCCAGTTGGGTGAGTCACTTTAATCGATCTATTTACTATTTAATCGCTCGTAAATTATCGTGCATCAAAATATACTTCGTAAACTTACTCTAAATTCTCGGCTCTTACACATTTTTTTTCTTGATATTTTTGACATTTTAAAATAAAAGAGGTAAACATATATTTGATTATGTAACCACATAAAAGCGGTAAGTCGCGACTTCAATGCTTTGCAAGGCTGTCGATTCCCTTGAAAGCACATTAGCTGCAGTCGCCATTGCACTGTGGTGCAGCAATTGCACTTTCGCTTGTGCATATCGAGAAAGAGAAAAAGAGAGAGTCGGAGAGGAGCTCAAGCGAGTGTGGGAGAGGATTTTTTTCGAACTACCCGAGGCAATAACCTGAGCAGCAGCTCCAGACCCAGCTCAGCAAAGTTGTAGATGCTAATGCGATAAGTTGAGGGGCACAAAGGGCCGAATCGCGGGGTTGAGTGGGCGAATTGGTTGACAAAATCAATAATGCATTTCATAGCCAGAGACTCGATCGCTCAGCTGGAAGCCAAGGTCGCATAAACCGCGGTACTCAGTTCCGTTTCGACCAATCCTGGCTTGACTGAAACCCCCCCCTCGAGTCTTGAGCAGTGCGGAGCAGTTTTATTGCACCCCCACTGCCTAACCTGACGGAAATTTCGCCGCTGAGAGCCACCAACTCGGCTGTTGGTCAATGCGGACAGACAGATCTCCATTCTTGAGGGCGCTGCGGCTGCTGGCGATTCTGCTGCTCCAGCTGAGAGCCGTCAGAGGTAAGCTGTGCTTCTGATATGTCTGTCTGTCTTAGTGTCTGCCTGCCTTCTTGTCTTCCTGTCTTAGTGTCTGCCTGTCTTAGTGTCTGCCTGTCTTAGTGTCTGCATGTCTTAGTGTCTTCCTGTCTTAGTGTCTGCCTGTCTTAGTGTCTGTCTGCCTTAGTGTCTTCCTGTCTTAGTGTCTGCCTGTCTTAGTGTCTGCCTGTCTTAGTGTCTGCATGTCTTAGTGTCTTCCTGTCTTAGTGTCTTCCTGTCTTAGTGTCTGCCTGTCTTAGTGTCTGCATGTCTTAGTGTCTTCCTGTCTTAGTGTCTGCCTGTCTTAGTGTCTGTCTGCCTTAGTGTCTGCCTGTCTTAGTGTCTGCATGTCTTAGTGTCTTCCTGTCTTAGTGTCTGCCTGTCTTAGTGTCTGCCTGTCTTAGTGTCTGCATGTCTTAGTGTCTTCCTGTCTTAGTGTCTGCCTGTCTTAGTGTCTGCCTGTCTTAGTGTCTGTCTGCCTTAGTGTCTGCCTATCTTAGTGTCTGCCTGTCTTAGTGTCTGCCTGTCTTAGTGTCTGCATGTCTTAGTGTCTTCCTGTCTTAGTGTCTGCCTGTCTTAGTGTCTGTCTGTCTTAGTGTCTGCATGTCTTAGTGTCTTCCTGTCTTAGTGTCTGCCTGTCTTAGTGTCTGCCTGCCTTCTTGTCTTCCTGTCTTAGTGTCTGCCTGTCTTAGTGTCTGTCTGCCTTAGTGTCTGTCTGCCTTAGTGTCTGCCTGTCTTAGTGTCTGCCTGTCTTAGTGTCTTCCTGTCTTAGTGTCTGCCTGTCTTAGTGTCTGCATGTCTTAGTGTCTTCCTGTCTTAGTGTCTGCCTGTCTTAGTGTCTGCCTGTCTTAGTGTCTGCATGTCTTAGTGTCTTCCTGTCTTAGTGTCTGCCTGTCTTAGTGTCTGTCTGCCTTAGTGTCTGCCTATCTTAGTGTCTGCCTGTCTTAGTGTCTGCCTGTCTTAGTGTCTGCATGTCTTAGTGTCTTCCTGTCTTAGTGTCTGCCTGTCTTAGTGTCTGTCTGTCTTAGTGTCTGCATGTCTTAGTGTCTTCCTGTCTTAGTGTCTGCCTGTCTTAGTGTCTGCCTGCCTTCTTGTCTTCCTGTCTTAGTGTCTGTCTGTCTTAGTGTCTGTCTGCCTTCTTGTCTTCCTGTCTTAGTGTCTGTCTGTCTTAGTGTCTGCCCGTCTTAGTGTCTGCCTGTCTTAGTGTCTGTCTGCCTTCTTGTCTTCCTGTCTTAGTGTCTGTCTGTCTTAGTGTCTGCCTGTCTTAGTGTCTGCCTGTCTTAGTGTCTGCCTGTCCTAGTGTCTGCCTGTCTTAGTGTCTGCATGTCTTAGTGTCTGTCTGTCTGTCTGTCTGTCTGTCTGTCTTAGTGTCTGCCTGCCTGTCTGTCTTTCTGACTGTCTGTCTCAATCCCGATATCATTGCTCACTGCAGATAACAGTCAGCAATAAACTAAAGTGGTCCAAAAGCATCATTTTCAAATGAAATCGCGAATGTATTTCGCCTTCAGTCAAATCCCACTGAGACGGGCAGGATTAGGTGAGGCCAGAACACACAGCGGGCCCTGTTTAACAGAGCAATGCTTTATTTATCAGTCACTGCTGCGTCAGGCACCCCGCAGAATTTTTATGAGCTCCTAATGCGGTCGGTCCCGGGGATCAAGAAGCGCGCCGCGGCAGCTCCCAGATCCTCCCGCAGGCAGCGCGCGCGGTCGGGCGTGAGAAATGATTGCATTTTTCCTAGCCCGTTTTCTGTTACTCGTCCCTAACTATTTCTCTTACAGAGGCGCTGTGAACGCTTGAGCAACTTCTCTCGTGAATGAGTGCAAATTGCTGTATTATGCGTTCATAGGTATGGTAGTGAACAATCCTGGGATGAAGCAGCCAATTTGCAAGTCAATTATCGTTAAGTTTGAAAAAGAAGCTTACTCTCTGCTGTTTATAAAGTGTTTGTTTCCTATAATAAATTTTCTTGTGCATTTTCCGTACAAAAAATGGAAGTTCGATTTAGAAAAGAACAACGAAAATAATGTTCTAGTTTTCGTACTGTTAGTAGAGTTAAACGGTGATTTGAATATTAAATATTAGTGATATGCATATTTACGAGTAACTTCTGAGATTAACAAAAAAAAAACAAAAAGCGAAGGTGCAGCTGAAAATTTAGAGATGGAGTTGGCAAAATTTTATGTCAAGGGAAGAAGAAAGGCTAGCTGATGGAGGAAAGGAGATGGAATAAAGGAGAGAGAAAATTTGAGATGAGATTTGAGATGAGATTAGAGAAGAGATGGAAGAAAAGAGAGGAGGAGAGGAGAGGAGAGGAGAGGAGAGGGGAGAGAGAGAGAGAGAGAAAGAGAAGAGAGAAGAGAGAGAAGAGAGGAGAGGGGATGAGAGAGGAGAGAGAAGAGAGAGAAGAGAGGAGAGGGGATGAGAGAGGAGAGAGAGAGAGAGAAAGAAAAGAGTGGAGGAAAGGAGAAAGGAGAGAGAAGAGAGGAGAGAGGGAGAGGAGAGAGGGAGAGGAGAGAGGGAGAGGAGAGAGGGAGAGGAGAGAGGGAGAGGAGAGAGGGAGAGGAGAGAGGGAGAGGAGAGAGGGAGAGGAGAGGGAGAGGAGAGAAGTTTCAAAGGACCCGAAGGCCGGATAGAGAAGCTTCGCGGGCCGAATTAGGCCTGCAGGCCGGAGCTTGCCAACACCTGATTCTAAAATCAGCAATCAACCACATAATAAACTCATCTTTTTTCGTTGTTCTTAGCATTACTAGTGAAAAATATTTACAATAACTACTAATATCTAGAAAGGTGAGACTTACAACAAAGTGGCAGCGAACGACACGGCTACGACAATGGCATATAAATCATAGAAATTCATACAATGATCTAAGACGTCTTATATAAAATGTAAGAGAAAGCCGCAGAAGGCCATAAAAAGTTATAGAAAGTCATAGAAAGTCATAGAAAGTAATAGAAAGTCATAGAAAGTCATAGAAAGTCATAGAAAGTCATAGAAAGTCATAGAAAGTCATAGAAAGTCATAGAAAGTCATAGAAAGTCATAGAAAGTCATAGAAAGTCATAGAAAGTCATAGAAAGTCATAGAAAGTCATAGAAAGTCATAGAAAGTCATAGAAAGTCATAGAAAGTCATAGAAAGACACAGAAAGTCATAGAGGCATAGAAATATAGAAAGCCGTGGAAAGTCATGTAAAAATCTTCGAAAGTCATTATAGGATAAAATATCAGATGTAGTTACAAAGCAATACAGATAAGCTTTGAGATAAACCGTGGTCGCGAAATCTGCAAATATTGCAATTACTGAGCAGTTTTATCTAGCAAGACCGCATGCGAAAACTTTTGTCCTGAGGGTCAGCAATAGCAGCCTCTTGTCGCGTTGGGAACTATGAAATCCCCCCCCCTGAATTATCCCGGCCGCTTCGCACTGGTGGCAGCAATTTCATGCGGCAATCCCACATGATCCCCAATAGGGCCTTGTTAAAGCATCTCTGATTGGCTGCCGAAAAAAATCAATATGAAGCGCAACAACTCTCTGATGGAAGCATTCGGTATATAATACATGTATTTGGCATGCTTTAGGCGTTCGGAGACCTTTGAGGCCTAAGACGTTCAGTCACTAAATTAATGACACTTTCAAGGCTGTGGGGAAATATTTTGGTGCTCTGCTGCGGCCTTGGGTGGATTGTAGAAACTGGTGAGTTTTTTGTGTGTCATTCTGTCTTCCCTGTGTCATTCTGTCTTCCCTAATGTGTCATTCTGTCTTCCCTAATGTGTCATTCTGTCTTCCCTAATGTGTCATTCTGTCTTCCCTGTGTCATTCTGTCTTCCCTAATGTGTCATTCTGTCTTCCCTGTGTCATTCTGTCTTCCCTAATGTGTCATTCTGTCTTCCCTAATGTGTCATTATGTCTTCCCTAATGTGTCATTCTGTCTTCCCTGTGTCATTCTGTCTTCCCTAATGTGTCATTCTGTCTTCCCTAATGTGTCATTATGTCTTCCCTAATGTGTCATTCTGTCTTCCCTAATGTGTCATTATGTCTTCCCTAATGTGTCATTCTGTCTTCCCTGTGTCATTCTGTCTTCCCTGTGTCATTCTGTCTTCCCTAATGTGTCATTATGTCTTCCCTGTGTCATTCTGTCTTCCCTAATGTGTCATTCTGTCTTCCCTGTGTCATTCTGTCTTCCCTAATGTGTCATTCTGTCTTCCCTAATGTGTCATTCTGTCTTCCCTAATGTGTCATTCTGTCTTCCCTAATGTGTCATTCTGTCTTCCCTAATGTGTCATTCTGTCTTCCCTAATGTGTCATTCTGTCTTCCCTAATGTGTCATTATGTCTTCCCTAATGTGTCATTCTGTCTTCCCTAATGTGTCATTCTGTCTTCCCTAATGTGTCATTCTGTCTTCCCTAATGTGTCATTTTGACCAAGTAATGTGTCATTCTGTTCATCCGAGTGTGTCATGCTGTCCATCTGAATGTGTCATGCTGTCAATCTGAATGTGTCAATCTGAACAAGTGAATGTGTCATGCTGTCAATCTGAATGTGTCATGCTGTCAATCTGAATGTGTCATTCTGTCAATCTGAATGTGTCAATCTGAATGTGTCATTCTGTCAATCTGAATGTGTCCATCTGAATGTATCATTCTGACCATCTGAATGTGTCAGTCTGTCCATCTGAATGTGTCATTCTGTCCATCTGAATGTATCATTCTGTCAATCTGAATGTATCATTCTGTCCATCTGAATGTGTCAATCTGAATGTGTCATTCTGTCAATCTGAATGTGTCAATCTGAATGTATTATCTGACCATCTGAATGTGTCAGTCTGTCCATCTGAATGTGTCATTCTGTCCATCTGAATGTATCATTCTGTCCATCTGAATGTGTCAATCTGAATGTGTCATTCTGTCAATCTGAATGTGTGATTCTGTCCATCTGAATGTGTCAATCTGAATGTGTCATTCTGTCAATCTGAATGTGTGATTCTGTCCATCTGAATGTGTCATTCTGACCATCTGAATGTATCATTCTGACCATCTGAATGTGTCATTCTGTCCATCTGAATGTGTCATTCTGTCCATCTGAATGTATCATTCTGTCCATCTGAATGTATCATTCTGTCCATCTGAATGTGTCATTCTGTCCATCTGAATGTATCATTCTGTCCATCTGAATGTATCATTCTGTCCATCTGAATGTATCATTCTGTCCATCTGAATGTATCATTCTGTCTTCTGCAAATTCTTATTTAGGAGCATTTTATTTTGATTTTAGATTTTGATACAAACGAAATTATCCCAAAAGTAGAACATGATCTGTTGGCAGAGCTGCAGCCAATAAATTCAGGATTACAGAGGCAGTCAGCTGCAATTCAGACTTGCATACACAACTTCAGCTGCTGCTATTCATTCCGCAGCGCCATCGAGGTCGATCTTATTCATTATGAAAGCGAATTTAGGCAAGATAAACGACCTCCTTGACAGAGCGATATCTATCTCCCCTCGCGTATACAGATCCCTATTGTTCCCAATCTGCCCCAAGAAACCAACTGCCTGTCGGGAGAATGCAAAGACGTTACAAAAAACGGGAGAAATATCTTATCTATTTTTTATCCCATAATACCCTTTGTCGTTTTATCAACTACACTGGTAGTGCATCATGATGGGTTGTTACTACACCGAGGCGAGGGAGGCAGTGTGCATTGGTCCGGAAGTGAATGCCTGCTGGGCACAAGCAATTGATTATGACTTGGCTTCCCGCAATCCCTGCTGACTAGTAAAAATTCCGATAAGGCTAAGGCTTGATAGTGTAACTAGAACCTGCTGCTCAAGGGGCTGCGGTAGCTCAGAAGGTGATAATTAACTGCTTAATTACACTGTTCCCGCCTTCGGGAGCTCGGCTGAATAGGAGGCCCTAGTCTGAGCCGTCCGTCTGAGACTGCCGGAATTCCTTGCATATAGGCTGTTCGCTGGGTCTTGGCTAGAATTTGAATCTTTTTGGCTTGACCAGTTTGCACCGTGTGTCGCTTTATTCGACTCGCTAAAGACTTTATTATTACTCTCGGCTTGATGCGTCACTATTCGAGAAATATTTCATTCTTTTAAGCACAGCTCACTCAAAAAAGCATGCATCAACCATCACTTTCGACCAGTATCTGTAACTCTCAATCATTATCTGTCACTCTCAATCATTACCTGTCACTCTCAATCATTACCTGTCACTCTCAATCATTATCTGTCACTCTGAATCATTATCTGTCACTCTGAATCATTATCTGTCACTCTGAATCATTATCTGTCACTCTTAATCATTACCTGTCACTCTCAATCATTACCTGTCACTCTCAATCATTATCTGTCACTCTGAATCATTATCTGTCACTCTCAATCATTACCTGTCACTCTCAATCATTACCTGTCACTCTCAATCATTACCTGTCCCTCTCAATCATTATCTGTCACTCTCAATCATTACCTGTCACTCTCAATCATTATCTGTCACTCTCAATCATTACCTGTCACTCTCAATCATTACCTGTCACTCTCAATCATTATCTGTCCCTCTCAATCATTATCTGTCACTCTCAATCATTATCTGTCCCTCTCAATCATTATCTGTCACTCTCAATCATTATCTGTCACTCTCAACAAACAATCCGTCACTCTCAGCAAACAATCCGTCACTCTCAAAAAACAATCCGTCACTCTCAGTAAACAATCCGTCACTCTCAGTAAACAATCCGTCACTCTCAAAAAACAATCCGTCACTCTCAGTAAACAATCCGTCACTCTCAGTAAACAATCCGTCACTCTCAGTAAACAATCCGTCACTCTCAGTAAACAATCCGTCACTCTCAGTAAACAATCCGTCACTCTCAGTAAACAATCCAGCACAATCCACCCTAATCAGTGCACCGCGCGGGATTCCCCACCCGAATCGCTAACGCATAACACAACCGCTGCAGGCGATGCGTACACCTGGACAGCCGACATGCCGCACGGAAACGCCTCGGTGGAGTACCGGCTCAAGCAGTTCCTCATGCGCGGCTACGACATCACCAGCCGGCCAGTGCGAAAGGACTCGACCGCAATCGACTGCCAGCTGGGGATGTCGCTGTTTCACATTCTGGATACTGTAAGTGGTGCTTTTCTAAAGCGTGGAAAGCGTGGATAAATTTCCACGCTCGTCGAAAGAATATTGTAAGCTACTTTGCAACAGGCTTCTCCTCTCGACATGATGAGCGTACAGTGGCCTTTGCTAAGCTGTATCTCATACGGTGTTGTCAAGGGGTTGCGGTACCCCTCAAGCATGGTCGTCTTCAATCCATTTCAGCGACAATAGTAACATCCAAGTATGCTTCCTGAAAGACGACCTTTTCATACATTTCATAGAGTTTCGATCTAAGACACTCAGCTTATTGACGGATAGATGCTGGATAGAGCAGCTATCAGTTTTATTTATCGAGGCGTAAGTGAAAATTAAACAAAGACGAATCGGACACAGAACCAGACTGGTTTATGAAGACCCTACGTTCCCTGCCTATTGTTTGCTTTAATTTATGCAACCCTTTCAGAGCGAGCGACATCAAACAGTATCAGCGCTGATGTCACTGCGAGTGGTGAGTTGAGCTCGTTTCTGAGTAAAAATCAATTAAGCTTGTACAAGCTGGTGAGTGCAAAGGATTCAGCCATCATTGAACTGTTGGCAGCACTGGAGAGACGAGTACATCCGTTGGAACCGGAGCGAATACAAGATTGATAAAATCTGGATTCCAGCGAGGAGTATCTGGCGACCGGACCTCATCATCACTAATTAGTGAGTAAAGGCTTTCTGTGTTTAGCTGTCAATCACTTTGATCAATGTGCTCCTGTACGCACCGAAAAACCCTGTTATTGTAGGCAATTGGGAAAACTGAGCAATGTCGAGCGATCATAAAAGCTGTCATAAATCCCTTATGACACTCATAACTGAGATACTTGTCTCTATAGGCCATTAGGTTTTGACAGCCCGACCCGGCTCTAAACTGGTTCGAGCAGTTATACTAATGCTCGCATTCTCGCAATTTTTATTCCAGCGCTAACGACGAATACTCCGACTACATCAACACCAACGCCATCGTGGAGTGGACAGGCAGAGTGATGTGGACTTTTCCTATTGTGGTGAAAATGTACTGTACCTTGGATGTGCGCTATTTTCCGTTCGATACGCAGGACTGCAACGTCACATTCATGTCGTGGACCTATGATGGGTATAGACTGAACTTGAACCACACCGGAGCTAAGGATCAGAAAGTTTACTACGAGCCGCGCAACCAGGAATGGATGGTCACTGTTATTGTTCCCTGGCGGAGAACCAGATGTATCCCTGCTGCCCGGAGCCTTTCCCAGTGCTCCACTTCACCATCCACATGTACCGGCGCTATCTGTTCTACGTGATTAACCTGATCTGCCCCTGCCTGCTCATCTACTGCGTTTCCTTTCTCGGCTTCTTCCTGCCCATTGAGTCCGGCGAGAAGGTCAACTTGGAGATCACCGTGCTGCTGGCTCTGGTGGTGTTCCTGCTCATGGTCAGCGAGAACATGCCGCCTACGCCCGACGCTGTGCCCGTTGTTGGTGAGCATACTTTGCTGAGCTTGAATTAGATCTCTGCAGCTGGCTTCTCAGTTGGTTGATCCCTAAGCACATGGAAACGTGTGAGCTCGTACTGTTCTCAGAGTCAGGTAGGCACACTCTGTGCCTTGAGTCAGAGTCAAAATTCCAAAAGCCCCAGGCCATTTTTGTGCACTAGCCCCCAAATAATTCTGGCCGGACACGGAATAGAACCCAGGCACTCTGGCGTGATATTCAGACGCATCAACCGCCGAACTGCTCTGCCCTTGCTTGGTACTATTTTAGAGTTAATCAATGTTTTAGCGTTCGACTATCTTGCCTAGGCCAGCCTCACTTGGCACCTGGCATGAACTGGGCATCGAACTCAAGAACTGGCTTCTGGCTGCGTCTATCGCTTTAGACGGAGACTCTGATCGAGGCCGAGGACCCTGAGCAAGCCGCAATTTCTGATTAGTAAAATTGGTAACGGCCCAACGGTTTTGTTGGCATTATGCCAAAACGGCTTAACAAAATTCCGTTCTTTTAAGTATATTCCTTTTCTGAGTGTTAATTTTTGTTGCTTGACATTTTGTCTGTTTTGTTTTGTGTATGGTCTAGAGAGGAATGTTGCTAGATTTAACAAATGACAAAATGATTTTGAATCAATAACCAACAATAACCCCTCCGCTCCAGGCCTGCTGTTCAGCGTGACCATGGTCATGGTGGCGCTAGCCGTAGTCATGGCCGTGACCGTCACGTTCGTGTTCTTCGCCCAGCCGCACACGCCGCCCCCCGCGTACATCCTGCGGCTGGCCAGATTCTATCGTCGCTGGCGGCGTCGGCCAGCGGCTACCGCGGCTGCCGCAGCGGCGAGACGCCACCAGCGAGTTCACCAGCAGCAGCACATTCTCTGCGGGGGCTCGGTAGGTGGTCGCCTAGGCGGAGGCGGAGGCGGCTCCTTCGACTCCGATGAAGACGATCGCAGCATCGGCCTCGGGGGCGGCGGCTGCAGCGACCCGGCCGCCTACTTCAAGGAGACTCTGCGCGCCGCCGTGGCCGCCAATGCGACAGCCGCTGCAACAGCGGGCGCCAACGGCAGCTGCAAGTCGCTGCCGCTTCCACCGGGCCGTCCGCAACAGTCGCCAGACGTCCAAAAAGAGAAGCCCCAGACTGACGAGGACAACTTCTTGGAGGAGTGGCACTCTGCCGCCTTCGCTCTTGACTGGATCTTCTTCTGGGTCTTTCTGCTGCTCACCTGTCTGATGTTCTTCGCTGTGGCCATTGTGGCGATGCCTGCGTTCACTGTAGTGCACCCGACCGGGCACAGCAGTGAGCACTGAGTGGCAGTTTTGTTGCTGGCTGAGCCTGTTTTGTTGAGACAGTGTTGAGCACTTGATTGATTTTCACGCTTATTGTTTAGCAGTAACAGCTCATGTGATTCGATAATTATTTCTCTCAGCAGTGAAGCGCATTAGAAAATACCAATAATCAGCTCTGGCTTTTTGAGCAGGCACTTCGGTCTCGGATTTATTCCAATCTCAACCCAAGGCTGCATTCACACTATGATAGACAATATTTTGTAGGACTAGATATGTTCATAAAAGTGCTGCAGATCGTTATTAGTTTGCGCAGAACAAAAACTGGGCAGAAAATCCCCGCACAGCCGACCAGAATCCCTGTGTGCTGCATCAGCGCAGGGTTCAGTGCGAATTTGCTCCCAGCAATTGGCGGCAGCGCTGAGGTTAGACATAATTGGAATGCTGAGCTTTTATGATCCCTTCTGACTGGACTGGCTGAGAGAGGGGTAGGGAGGAGGAGGCTAAGAGAGAAGTTGCAGTACCATGGCGGGCGGAAGTACTTCGATCAAGTATGCATATTAAGCTGCATTTTTTAGTCGAGCATGCACGCATGTTCGATAGGGCAACAGCTGAAGCCGTACTAGAGAGGTTTAAAAGTTTTTGAAAAATAAAATAACATACTGATGCATTAATGCATAAAACCTATTGAGTTAATGTTTATCACATTAGGAGGCTTGACAACAAGAACTTACGATTAGCCGTCAAATTTGCATTTTCTTTGGATTAGGCGCAGTCAAACTACTGAAACTGTCAGCAGCAGTAGGGTAAATAGCTTTTTATCGCCGAAATTTGTAAAATAAAAATAAAAAATTGCTAGTTTTAAATAACTATGTTGAAATCCTTTTAGTTGAAATTCAAGTTTAAAGAAACGCTTGCTTGACTACTGGTGTAAAAAGATGGTGCTTCATGCTCTGCTTCATGCTCTCTCTATCTATCAAACGACTAATGCATGCATAGGAGAGTCAATGGCAATGCTAGCTTAAAAAATTGGTCCTATAATTCTCCTTTGAATGAGCCGCCATGCTCAGCAGAATTGCCGATCCCAGATACGCATCACGGTCGATACCGGGGCCTGTCTTCACCGCGTCTCTCTCAACCTCTCTTTTTCCAGGCCTCCCTATAAACAATTTCCTGGCCCGAGTTCAGATAACGTAAAGCGAAAAATAACATGCAATTTTCCCAATGATTCTCTCTGCCCCTCTCTTCACTAAAACCCCCCAGCTCACTTTCCTTTCCATTTCCTCTTCTCTTGATGTCGTCCCTGGGGGGGGGGGGGGCGGCGGGAGGAGAGCGGCCCTGAAGATTGCTCCTGCTCTTCCACAGGGCCGAAATGGGATGCATTTTTAAAAAGCGGGGCTGGGGGATTAGCGAGAAAATCCCCGATGAGTTTGGCCAGCTGATGACTGTTTCAACGCTGCTGGTGACAATGGCATCAATATTGCCAGCTTAGGTGGCTAGTTCCTGTCATTGATTATGCATTCTTGAGTAGAGTACGCCTGAGATGCCCTCAAGAGAATAGAGTTCTACTGTTAGTAGTGCTGCAGAATGAGGCAGCATATTTACAGAAGCAGAAATCTTGACGAAAAAAGTAAAATTAAATAGTAGAAAGCAAAATTTATACTATAGAGTCAGCATTGCAAGTACACAGTGTTTAAATATTATTAGCCTAACGGTATACACTTGCTGGGCTATTTAATATTGTAGAATTCAAAAATAGATATTTTAGCACAGGTGAAAATAAATTGTACTCATTTTTTCTACATGTACCTTCAAATGTGTTCATGCATTACGCTTAGCTCGTATAAGAGAAGAAGGTATACTGCTAACAGATGTCTGTTTACTGGAACAGACAACACTCGCGTTTTGTAACATTATTATAGCATTGACGCATTGTGGGTGCCTGACTGGTTTAACGATTCTCGAGATTTCTTGTTGGCCTACATGGTCGAAGGGGTGAATCATTCCCAGATCGATGTCGGGATGCTTGGCTACAAGGTCGAAGGAGTGAATCATTCCCAGATCGATGTCGGGATGCTTGGCTACATGGTCGAAGGGGTGAATCATTCCCAGATCGATGTCGGGATGCTTGGCTACATGGTCGAAGGGGTGAATCATTCCCAGATCGATGTCGGGATGCTTGGCTACATGGTCGAAGGAGTGAATGATTCCCAGATCGATGTTGGGATGCTTGGCTACATGGTCGAAGGAGTGAATCATTCCCAGATCGATGTCGGGATGCTTGGCTACATGGTCGAAGGAGTGAATCATTCCCAGATCGATGTCGGGATGCTTGGCTACATGGTCGAAGGAGTGAATCATTCCCAGATCGATGTCGGGATGCTTGGCTACATGGTCGAAGGAGTGAATCATTCCAGATCGATGTCGGGATGCTTGGCTACATGGTCCAAGGAGTGAATCATTCCCAGATCGATGTTGGGGTACATGCTCGAAGGAGTGAATCATTCCCTGATTGATGTCGGGATACTTGGCTACATGGTCGAAGGAGTGAATCATTCCCATCCTTAAAGCACGGTTAGCACTGTTAGGATTTAGGATCGGGAATCGACACTTAAGGCCATCCCATCGTCCTATCGAGCAGTGGAGCAGTGTAGAGTACAGTTTGATGCAGTTGTACTTGGCCAGTCCGTACCAAGCAAGCCGGAGCTCACACAGCCTGACCGGTGTCGGCATGCTGCCTCCGAGAGCCAGTCCTGTTGCAGCACAGCAGAGCCCAAGGCCGGCTGGTCTCGCGCACCAAATCGTCCAGCATCATGCAGAGAGCCGAGGCCAGCAGCAGCGCCGCGGCTGTCCAACCCAACGCGTAGCCGTAGCCGTAGCGGTGCGACTGAAACAGCAGCTTCTGCACGGCGTACGGGTAGATGCCCAAGGCCACTGTGGCCGACAGGGCTGCAATCAAAGCGAGCGCGAGGCAGAGTGAGATTTTGGCTCCTATTGTCAAGTACGACGTACCAAATACAAATGTACTTTTAGTACAGGTTGACAATTATTCATGGAAATACAAATTTCTAATAGTGATTATAACAATAAAAGATCAATGTCAGAAGCTTCAAATTCTAGCGTTTCTTATAATTGGCCTAGCGTTTGCCTTGGTCTGGGCTGCGGGTCTACTGGCTCAAGATGTATTCAATGGATTAAAAGCACACAGGCAGGCGCTAAATAGGCATAAAACTAAGATTAATATTCTCAGTCCTTAGCAGTTGCCCCAGATGGGTTATTCAGTATTGACGAATGACAAGCATGATGCACGATTTCAATCTAGCTACCATTTCGTCTGAAAGACACAAAACACCCGGCCAAGGCTACTTAACTATAGCCGCTCATAAATTATAACTGAGCTCTTTCCTTACCGGCTACAAAGAAGATCTCGCCAGCAGAGTGGAAGTAGTACATCTTCTTTGGCAGATAGCTGATACAGAGGCCCACTGAGGCGAGGCCGGTGCCCAGCCCGGCGAACAGAATGGCAAACAGCAACAGACCGATGGACGCCTTCTGCCAGTCTGGAGAAATTGTGAGGTTTTGTCGAGTGATAAATACGACCGAGCGTTAATGTTTTTCCGCAGCAGAAAGAGTTCATGAGCCTTGCTTAAAGTGCAACGTCGCGTATCGCATATCGGACAGGTGCCAAGAGCCGGAGAGCTGCAGCAACGGTGCGCAGGTTTGTCCAACATGATTAATTCAGCGCCCTTCTTTTCTGCCGTGACAGCAGACGGGAAACTGGCTCTGCTCTGCGTGAGGGGCAGCGCGCCACGGCTCACAGGAAAGGCTGGCGGAGACCCGGTGCGTGTGTTTGTGCTCACAGAGGAAATTAGGACTGTGCAGCAGGATCCCCAGGGGGATGGAAGAAAGACCAAATAGATGGCAAAGAATATGCTTAGTTGTAGTCCAGGCTGATTTAACTGCAAAGCAGGCACTTTTTGTGCATTTAGAAGCAGACAGATTTACGGTGCTTTGTAATTCACATCGTTTTGTTGTCATACATCGTTTGGAAATAGATCTGAGCGGATGAGGAAAGGGCGAGTCTGATGTGGAGAGTGCTGGAAGAGATTGGAATAAAAATAACTATGAATTTCACTCACAGGAAGATGGTGAGTAGAGAATGCAGAGTAGGACTCACGAGTGTCAGGCTGAGTAGAGAATGCAGAGTAGGACTCACGAGTGTCAGGCTGAGTAGAGAATGCAGAGTAGGACTCACGAGTGTCAGGCTGAGTAGAGAATGCAGAGTAGGACTCACGAGTGTCAGGCTGAGTAGAGAATGCAGAGTAGGACTCACGAGTGTCAGGCTGAGTAGATAATGCAGAGTGGACTCTAAGGTGTGGAAGGGCTCTATGGTTTAATCTAACATCTAACAAACTACCTTGCAGCCGCAGTTTCCCGAAGCCGCTGCAGCCAGCTCTCGGCGGGACGCTGTGATTTCCTGGTTGCAGAGTCGCCACATACGAGCTCGGAGAGTTCGGGCACACGTCCCACAAGCTGACCCAACCTCTGCTACTCTCGCGCCAATGCCAGTGCGCCCCCGGTGCCACCGCAGCTCCCAACAGGGCGAGAGAGGCGCCTCCAAGCAAGGCGCCAAGGCAGCGCCAAGCCAAACGGCGCCGCTCTTGGGCGCCGGCGGCTTCGCTGTGTGGCCGGCGCTGTTCGTAGATTCCGACGCTGTCGGGGACGCGGAAGCTGACGAAACTCTTCAGCGTCTTTAGCTGCATCGCGAGG
The DNA here is from genome assembly GCA_002269645.1 of Macrostomum lignano. Lineage (NCBI taxonomy): Eukaryota > Metazoa > Platyhelminthes > Macrostomidae > Macrostomum > Macrostomum lignano. The sequence continues at coordinate 30,633 of NIVC01003582.1, forward strand.
CCGCTCTGCCGCTGTTGGTACACTTTCACTGTCTGGCACTCTGCTGAACCGCCAGTTCCGACAATCTGTCACTCTGTCACTTTGTCACTCTGTCACTCTGTCACTCAACAACTCAATCGTAAAGCATCTAGTGAAGAATGGACCAACTCAAGCTGACAGTCTCGCTGATCAAAGCTGAGCGACTCTTTACAGAGAGAAGGCAGGGGCAGAATTAAATGCAAGTAACCAAAAGAACGGCAGAGAGAGAGGGAAGGAGAGGGGGCGAGTAGAACAGGAATGGCAAGTGAATTTGGACTGAGAGCAGCCAATCGAGGGATGGGGGGCGAGGAGATGCGGCTCCCAGCTTCCGCAGCCATGCTCTAGTTTCCTCGTCTCCCCTTCTCCTCTTCTCCCATCTTCCTCTGTTAGGCTTATGGCCTCAGTTTTTTTGAGTAGCCACGGCAATGCCAGTTAAAGAGGGAAGCATAGAAAAGCTGGGGTGTGAGCACAGTTGTTCGCAGCTGTGGCAATTCCTGTCTCTCTTTCTTTGCCCGCTTGTCTTTTTTCTGCGTGAGCGTTTTTCTCGTTGTACCGCAAGGAGGAGGGGGCTGGCTCTGATGCATTGCTAGAGTCCCTTCTGGACTGCCTGCCCACCTGGCTCCATGCATTTGTCGAATTAATTTGATGCTGCTGGGATGCTGGTGTGGTCTGTCTCTTTGCAGCTTCCATCTCAACATCTGTCTGTCTCTTGATGAAGCATTGCAAACCACGTGAATTTGGTAGTTAGTTCAGTTGGTGATAAGCTATAACTTAATACTTCTAAAAATTCATGGACCGCGGGCAGAAAGCTGCATCTAATTTGCATTAAATTTTAGTTGCGAACGAGTGCATGAGCACTGAGTTTATGAGCGCCAGCAGCATTTTATAATCATTTATCCCTTTTTCTTCCCTGTCTCACTCGCATCAACTTCGATCCCCAATACCGCCTCCCTCTTCTGCTCCTCAAAATAAACGCCTGCTCATGATAAATGAGGCCCTCCAATGTCATTAAAAACCAGCAGAGCTCTCACCCCTTCCATCGGTGTGAGAGTCTGTTGAGCCGAAATTGCCAACACAGGTGTCATTGAGCTGATAGCAGGTCTGCCACAGGCCGGAGCGAGCCAGAGTGCTATTATCTGCGCGTGTGTCATTGGCCAATTTGTGTTTTGTTAGACATACGGCTACACCGGAATAAAATAAAGCTTTCAAATAATTATAAAACATCTCTAGCTATACTACTACTACCGATAATAAAGTAGCACGTTTGGTACGCCACGCGGAGAATATGCAAAGCCGTAGCTTAGTTACGAGAAAGATGATGCCGGATAATGTGTACTTTTGCCTAGTTTCGCTAGCTTGTGGAGAAAATATTGTCAGTGTAAAACAGCTCGCATTTGGTTTGGCTAGAACCCAGGTGATTGAGTAGAACCCAGGTGATTGAGTAGAACCCAGGCGATTAAGTAGAACCCACGTGATTGAGTAGAACCCAGGTGATTGAGTAGAACCCAGCTGATTGAGTAGAACCCAGCTGATTGAGTAGAACCCAGGTGATTGACTAGAACCATGCAGGTGATTGACTAGAACCCAGGTGATTGACTAGAACCATGCAGGTGATTGACTAGAACCCAGGTAATTGACTAGAACCCAGGTGATTGACTAGAACCCAGGTGATTGAGTAGAACCCAGGTGATTGACTGGAACCCAAGTGATTGACTAGAACCCAGGTGATTGACTAGAACCATGCAGGTGATTGACTAGAACCCAGGTGATTGACTAGAACCCAGGTGATTGACTAGAACCCAGGTGATTGACTAGAACCCAGGTGATTGAGTAGAACCCAGGTGATTGAGTAGAACCCAGGTGATTGAGTAGAACCCAGGTGATTGAGTAGAACTTAGGTGATTGAATAGGGATAGCTACATGTATGCCTATAAAGTCAAAGGTACTGGGTCTGAGCTAATTCTGAGTATTTAGAAGTGAAATTAAACGATTTTAACCTGCAACCTGCACGCGCTTGCCTTAAGTAAGTGCTCAAAAAATTAGAGGTGCATAGTTGTACCGTTACTGTTTTAAATAGTGCTTAAATCACCGGTTTGGGAGGTTGCCATTATTATCAATACTACAATGCACCCTCTTTGACAGCATTACGCTCGTACTTATGCTTTGATGTGACGGTTCGTTGGTTTGTTAGCTGGGTACCTGTGTTCGTTTTATTGATTAGCTTTATTCAATTAGACTTTATTCTGCTAACTTGGTCACTTAACTTTATTCAATTCCAAACTTCTATGTACTCTGTAAACCAATGCGTACTCTGTGCAATTCAGTGTACATCATTGCGCTAGCCTTGCCTCGCCCCTTAAGTCTCTCCACTTACTCAGCCATATAATGCACCAGTGAAGTTCAATATTCACAATATTTAACTTATTGCACTCGATCTGTGCTTCGTCAAGCAACTTAGACTGTTGCACTACTGCAAATATATCGCAAGAATTTATACTCGCTTAAACAACATTCGATTCCTGACTTTCGCGTCACGTCATGCTTGAAGCTTAATCCCCTTTTGTTGCAATAAATTTGGAGACAGACTCATAGAACCCTTTGGACTATTTTTCACCATAGCAGACCCTTAGTCTATCTGTTTGATCTAGGGGTGTTTAGGACGGCAATTCAGGACGGGTTCGAACTCCGAACCCCGACCCGAACATTTTTTCAAACCCCGAACCCGGTACCAAAACCTGACGAAGCAATTGCTATCATTAACCCCCCATCATTAGCAGTGGCTGTGACTTCTCGTGACAATTTTCTGGTCACTTAGGGGGCCTCACCGGCTCTTATTCGATCCGAGCTGCATCAAACTAATCCAGCATCATCCGATTTCGTGCCCTCTTCGTCCACTTCAAATTTCCGGGAGTCCACGATGAAGATCTTGCTAATTCTCTGAGTCCCGCGAGGTGACTGAGGAGCCGGCCAGCTAGGGGGGGGGGTTCTCCTGCTCCATTTTCCTCCCTTCCTCAATTCCTCAACTCGAAAATGCTCGACAGGGAGAAAATTGAGACGGTAAGGCACTGGGAGGGCTCTTGATTCGCCTAATGCAATCGGACATTCTTTCGTGCATTTAGGCCATGCATTTAAACAGGTTAAATCGTGCATCAATTTTCTGCTTTACAATGTCTTCTACTTCTGAAGCTGGATCGCTGCTTAAAATACAATACAGTTCATGTTCGTTGCTTTCAATTAACTTAACCTTGTACTTTTGTTGGACAATTTTTTTGCTTAGCCACCTGTAGAAGCCCTCTTGCAACTTCGCAAAGTTACCGCTAAAAGCCAATGGCTACGAGAGTACCAATGAAGGTGATTCCTACCAAACAGCACGGTTCAGCATGCAGGCGGTTAAACAGACCTAAAAATCTGAAATTATAATTAAATTTCAAGTGTTCCCAAAACTCTAAATATCTCTAGCGCTTAAAATTTACCGAATTTTTCCTCCTTTGAAAGTTCAGGCTGTGAGACCCATATAATAATTAATTGATTACACCTGCCCCAATTGAACCAGATGTGCAACCAGATGTCAGCGGGCGCATCTGAAGACTGCGTACGGCTGTTCAGTCCAAGGACTGGGGGGTCGCCACACACCCTCAATTACCCCAACTATTGCTGCAAGGCACCCATTTTGCAGCTGGGTGAACTGAAGCAATGCTTAAGTGTCTTGCTCAAGGAAACAAATTATTCCAGGGGGAATCTTCACGTCGTGAGTCCGACGCTTTAACAACTGGACTGAAACACCCCAAAACCAAGAGAGACCCCCAAACGCGTAGTCCTGAAGGCCTTTTAAGCAACTTACCCAGCGAGTGGTAGGACCAGGAGGCGGTGGACAAGCAGATCAACAGGCAGGGAGCTGCCAGTGTCGCCATTGCCGCAGCAACCAAGCGACTGCGCACAAAAGTCGGATGCTCCCAGTAGGCTCGCAGCCGGTTCCACTGCGTGTTGCTCAACTCCTGCGCGAAGCTGCCAGCGTAGCTCACCTTCGACCGTCGGCCTCCGATGCCAATTAATTCGCCTCCACCAGCTGCTCGACTCCGTCGCTGCTGCTGCTGTTGTCGCAGGTGCAGTCGCTGTTTCTCCGGAGCCATCAGGGCCGCGCATTCTTGGCGCGCTTTCAATATCGGCGTTGTCAGACGCGCTTCTTCCTCGGCCTCGGCCTGAGCGACAGCCGCTGCAGCTGCCACTGCTGCCTCTGCTGCCGCGGATGCTTCAACTCGGGGCTCCTCTTTTATCCGGAGCTGCCGCCGCTGCTGCAGAGAGGCGCGTCGTTGGCGAGACCAGCGTGACCAGGCCGATGTGCCGTCGTCTGGATCCTCGGCCGCCGACACAGCACCGGCGGATTCAACACCCGACGAACGCAGTTGGAGTGTTGAAGGTCGACCACTAGGAGATGGCGGTGGCTGCTGCTGCTGCTGCGATGGCGGCTCCTCCTCGGAGGCACCACGAATCGGCGAAGCTGACGGAGAAATCTCTACGCTGCTGCCAAGGCCCGTGTCGCCGCTGTTCTGCTGCCATGGTAGCGCAGCAGAAGCGGCACCGGTTGCCGCGTCGCCTTTGAAGCCGCTGCGCGTTCGAAAACGTCTCTGCTGGGTTCGCGCGACTGAGGCCTGCGGCACCCCCAGGAGTCCGGCTGTGTCCTCAGTCATGGCGTCCTGAATAGGCATTTAGATTTCATTAATAGATACGTGCGTTCTAGAGGGCTGCGACCATCCTTGTCTTCCCAGAAAATGACATCACACCGCTATGATACGAAAAGCAATAGATGTAGGCTGAAAAGAGCCAGCTATTGGAAAAAATTTTTAAAACTGTCCTTTTTAGGCATTCCCGGGCGGATTTATGTCAATAAAAATCGATACCTTTATCGTTTGAATTCGTGCAAATCAATGTCGGTCTCTGGATGCCCACAAATTTAAAAGCATTCTGCAGAACTTGTATGGTCAGTGCAGCGTTTTTTGTCTTAAATCCAATAGCTGCGGAAGGAATGGAAAATATCAATGAATAAATATGGATCCATAAGTACAGGCAGTCCGTAGATCGACAGAGGACTCTCATGAAACAATTTTAATTTAGTGCAATAAGGTTGGATTCAAAAAAGAAAAAGAACAACAATCCTGTTTATTGCACTGCACTCGATAAAGGACCGGCGTCGAGACGATGTGGTGAATGCTTTTTATGTCCAGAATCGCGTGACAATTGAGCAGTGTCCCTTGCCAGCACTCTGTCTGGAGGCGTCAAGTCAAGGAGGCGGATTTGCCACCAGCTCAGCTAGGCCCGAATCGGGTGAACAGGCGGCCCACTCGATGGGACAGTACATCACTCCAGACCTTCGCTCGCTGCCGACCTCAAACTTGCTGCCTTCCTCTGAGAGCCTCCATCTCTCCCTCCCCAACTTTATCTTTTTCTTCCTTCCGTCTTCCAGTTCGGGCGGCGGGTGAGCAACGGATGCGGGGAAGAAATGCGAAGTAAAGAGCTGAGATTAAAGCAGTGGGCGACACAGCAGGCAACAGGCAGGCTGCACAGGCAAAAGCGGCTAGAGAATTCCAATGCATAAATCACGAAAGGACAGTGCAGTAGCAGCATCTGCCTCTCTCTATTCCCCAAGTTTTTATCAACCAACAGGCGACTAAAAAGTAGAATTCAGCAGGGGGATGGACAGCAGAGAAGCCCAGTCGATGCACTTATACTAACGGAAAAAGCTGAATTTACGGCTGTTCATAGAGCCAGGTGAAGAATATCTTAATAACAAATAAACAGAGTTCGTCTGGCTGTCAATCAGGCTGAACAGAGTCGCTGAGATGCGACGGATTTTAAACGGAACTGAAGTGGAGAGAGCTAAAAAACCGAAGCAAACAGAAGCTATAGGAAGAGAAATGGAGAGCCGTGAAGGAGGGGAGAATTGAGCTTCTTCTTTAAGCCTCATCTGGCCGATCAATAACAGCCGGGATTGAACCCGACAAGAGTGCACCAGCACTTCAGCAGATTTTTCGAATTGTTTCTGTCACTTTTCAAGATAATGTCGATTATTGTCTGGGGCAGTTGGAGATTCAAGTTCCTACCTTAGCACATTACGCTCGTAGAATAGAAGGCCGTCTTTTACCTGGGTATAAATTATTTTTCTGCTAGGTAAGCCTACTGATCAATACTGTCCTTTAAAGTTGCGCCTCTCCCGCAATGAGTTGCCAGACGCGGAAGCTGGAGTCCTACCTTTCAGCGCTCCTCACCATTGTCTCCTTTCAACAGGGTTAAGAAACTGCATGGGAAGGCATTGCGTCTTCCAGTATCTATTTTAGTCAGAGACTCTTGTACGCTACCTGCCTTTGTCGCAGCTCTCAGGCCAGCACTAGCATGCAAGCTTGCTGCCTTCTGTGCGTGTCTGCCTGGTGGGTGTTCGTCACTCTCTAAGGAAAAAATGCTCAGAATTCTTGTGTAGCTCTCAAAGAAATGCCTCTTCTATGCCTTGTTGCCTTCATCGATTTTTTTGCTGTTTTGTTCGTGTAGCGTCGAAGCAAAAAGACGGGAGGCAGCGGGCGGTCGGGCTGAGGAAGAGTTGGGGGGGACTTGGGGTCCTGACCTGAGGTGAAGGCGAATTCCGCTGTTAATGAGGCCGGCGATGACAATGCGAGACTTGTTTTCTTCGTTAAGTTTTAATGGCTGCATCATTTCAATGGAGTTTTAATATGAAAATTGCATGCATTTTTATACACTTTTATACACTAAAAATTATATTGCCATGTTCAGTCTCCGCTTGAGCTGCACTCAAGGACTACAGTAAGTTACCATGGAAATAGGAAGCTACACTGTTTATACTTTATTTTCGGGCCCAATTACTCTGTTTTTTTATGTCGATCTAAAAGTTTTTTGCATTCTTATTTTTAAATCTGCGGGAGGCTGGAAAAAAACAAAAGTAGCTACCTGTGCCTTCTCTCAGCTTTACAGTTTTTTTAAAAAGCCAGCAAACAGACCTACCTTCAGGGACTTTTATGTGTTCTTCGGATGGTGAACGTCAGGGGCGCCGCCACCGGGGGGGGGGACAGGGGAGACATGTCCCCCCCAGTTGAAGCTATGGGGGGGACATACCAATGCATACCAATGCCAAAATGAGTGCCTGCGGCGCTAAAATGAGTGCCTGCGGTGCTAAAATGAGTGCCTGCGGCGCTAAAATCAGTGCCTGCGGCGCTAAAATCAGTGCCTGCGGCGCTAAAATGAATGCCTGCGGCGCCAAAATGAATGCCTGCGGCGCCAAAATGAATGCCTGCGGCGCCAAAATGAGTGCCTGTGGCGCCAAAATGAATGCCTGCGGTGCCAAAATGAGTGCCTGCGGTGCTAAAATGAGTGCCTGCGGCGCTAAAATGAATGCCTGCGGTGCCAAAATGAATGCCTGCGGCGCCAAAATGAGTGCCTGCGGTGCTAAAATGAGTGCCTGCGGCGCCAAAATGAGTGCCTTCGGTGCCAAAATGAGTGCCTGCGGCGCCAAAATGAATGCCTGCGGCGCTAAAATGAGTGCCTTCGGTGCCAAAATTCTGAAAATAATGTACATGTACTTGTAGAATTCTTGGCTTTGTCCCCAACCATAAAATCCATGTCCTGTTCAGCTTTGGCTTAGCCATGGACAACAAAAAATGCGAGCTACATGTATTATCAGCGGCTAAAGCAGCCCTGCAGACCATCCCGGATGCTGGGAGTTTTAAAAGCCAATTAATTCAGCAAAGACTGTCCTTGAACGCCAAGGGGAACTATTGCTACCCCAGCTGTCAGTTCCGTTGGTCGTCGCAACGTGTGAAGCTGACAGCTTCCGTCCCTTGGTGTGACCTCACTCTCTAACAGCCAAAAACAGCGCGAGTATTTCCCGAACTATCCATGACATCTGAATCTTTAGAGAATCTAATCCAGATAAAACCAATGAGAATATGAATATTTATGCAACGGAAATTCGATGGATTATACTACTGAAAAACAATATGCCCCCATTGGGTGTACTAGTCTGTCTATAGAGCTCCCCAGCCTCCATTCTCTTCTCTATTTTTTATACTTTCAGTATTCACTCTATTGTTGTCTGACACGGGAGGATGTGAAACCTGCACCGCAGGATGAGATATTTGCCTGCTGTAGGAGACGCACTGCACTGCCAGTCAGATTATCCCCTCGTGGGAATTTCACCCGATGCCATCCGAAACCTTCTAACACTTGAAGCGGCGCAAATGCGGACTGGTAGATGAAGATAGAGTGCACTATCCGCCGAGAGGAGCTCGAATGAATAAAATCATTTCTCCGATTCGTGAAATAGTGGGAGGAGCAGCTTCAGAATTTTTAAATAATCATTGCTAAATGTTGAGAACGACTACACGCCATTTTTGCTAAGCTCTTTCTGCAAAAATGATAACATTGTTTACTGACCGTCTAAAATTTGTTCAATCGCAATTGTTCGTTTGTTATACTCGCTGCCCAGCGTGACATCCTAGAATAAAAATACAATTCATGTCTCTTCACTGATCATCGGGATTTCGACAAATACTATGAGGAGGCAGGTAGTCATTCAGTTGATCCCTGAGCACGCACACTGGCATGCACACAGGCTAGACGTCAGGCAGTGTCTGCACCCTGTGCCTCGCCCGCGTGGTCGTGAATATCACGACAAGCCCAGGTAAATCAGATCTACCTGATCTAATGAGACCTAAGCCTACAGTTACCGGTATCAAGCCCAGGTAAATCAGCTCTACCTGATCTAATGAGACCCAAGCCTACAGTTACCGGTATCAAGCCCAGGTAAATCAGCTCTACCTGATCTAATGAGACCCAAGCCTACAGTTACCGGTATCAAGCCCAGGTAAATCAGATCTACCTGATCTAATGAGACCTAAGCCTACAGTTACCGGTATCAAGCCCAGATAAATCAGAACCGGCACCGACCAGTTAGTTACAAACGACTCACGCAATCCACGCAAGTTCTCAAAACATCAGCGCTCCAGCGGCAGTTGAGTGGGCAGGAGGCCTCGCTGCAGACAGTTGCCAAGCTGTTCAAACTGATGCATGACTGCTTTTGGACACGAGGTAATTGTAAAAATTCCAAAAACTTAAGAGGGAGATGGGGAGAGAAGAAGAGCCCGAATCAGAACTTAAGTCCTCTATGTAGAGACGAGGTGAGTTGAGGTTGGCGCCATCACCGGCAATTATTGGTGGGGTTGAGGTTCCCCGCACAGCTGCCTCTCCAAGAGCTACTGGCTGTTGGGGTGAGCAGAAACACAGATGGGGAATAAGTAGCACGAGAAACACACAAAATTTATTGCCATTCGAAATATCAAAGCTATTTGGACATCTAGGTATACTGCTTCTAACATCTATAGCTACTTGAACATCTAGATATACTGCTTCTAACATCTATAGCTACTTGAACATCTAGATATACTGCTTCTAACATCTAGCTACTTGAACATCTAGATATACTGCTTCTAACATCTATAGCTACTTGAACATCTAGATATACTGCTTCTAACATCTATAGCTACTTGAACATCTAGATATACTGCTTCTAACATCTATAGCTACTTGAACATCTAGATATACTGCTTCTAACATCTATAGCTACTTGAACATCTAGATATACTGCTTCTAACATCTATAGCTACTTGAACATCTAGATATACTGCTTCTAACATCTAGCCACTTGAACATCTAGATATACTGCTTCTAACATCTAGCTACTTGAACATCTAGATATACTGCTTCTAACATCTATAGCTACTTGAACATCTAGATATACTGCTTCTAACATCTAGCTACTTGAACATCTAGATATACTGCTTCTAACATCTATAGCTACTTGAACATCTAGATATACTGCTTCTAACATCTATAGCTACTTGAACATCTAGATATACTGCTTCTAACATCTAGCTACTTGAACATCTAGATATACTGCTTCTAACATCTAGCTACTTGAACATCTAGATATACTGCTTCTAACATCTATAGCTACTTGAACATCTAGATATACTGCTTCTAACATCTAGCTACTTGAACATCCAGATATACTGCCTCTAACATCTATAGCTACTTGAACATCTAGATATACTGCTTCTAACATCTAGCTACGATGAGGCAAGCAAGAGTGCATATTGATCTGTATACTTGCCAAGATAAAAGCATTTCATAAAGGGTCAACATCAAAAGTCTCGTCTCATTGCAACTTTCTTCTCAAGTAATACTCCCATGGATCAGTTACATCAGCGATTTGTAAGTTTACATCTCTCGAGTCTCGCGAAATCTAGCCAGACACTGAGACAGCGAAAGTGCATTTCTATCTCTCCCATTATGAGCGCAATAGCAACAAATCAAGATTAAGGAAGCGCATACACACACAGCTCGAATGTCGCGAATTTGTGCATCTCTGATGACTGTACTGTACAGTTGGGCAGAGCACAGAACTGGCTACTCTCTATACCCAGAACACCCCAACGGGGAGGCACTGAGCGAGAAAAAAACCATTGAAAAGAAATATCCAAGCACCGACTGAACCGGCCTTGAAGAAGGGGAATTGCCCGCTCGCTCGGGACCAAGGCTTATTCTTGTCTCCCACTCCCCCTTCGCAATCCAATTTCACATTTTGCTCTTAAGCCTGCCCCGGAGCTCGCAAAGGCCTCTAGGCTTGGACTAACTGACTGAGCTGTCCCCTCATTTTGCTCACTTTTCTCTGCTTTTGTAGATTGCAGGCTTTTTACAGCAAAGCGTTGCTTCATTATGCAGGCTGAAGTAATGTTACCTAGAACTCTACTTGTGTGTCCAATTATCAGCTTCACCTGGAACACTTTGATGGCTTTGGCCGTTAGCTACTAGTTAGATATAAATAAACATAGACTTAGCTTTAGCTGCTGGAACTAAGGGGCAGGGGCGTCGCGACACGGTGGCGAACAGGGGAAGGGCTTGTCAATGCCATGACGTAGCAGTGAGCAAAGAAACAAAAAACTCGGACACTTGCTCGCATCTGTGTTAGACTTCTTGTAAAAATTATCACTTTGAAAGATTTTTCAGAGTTTACAAACAGGGTATCAAGTGCTGAAATATCGCCTTTATGCTCTCACGTTAAAAAAACTAAAACTATTGGCCCTTTGGCGCTACGTTTTCGGGGACATCGTCAAACAACCAGCGTTGAGACAACTCTGCCGATTACGCTGACTCCTGAGCACATACAAACGCACTATACTGTACTCAGACACAGCACTCATACAAACGCACTATACTGTACTCAGACACAGCACTCATACAAACGCACTATACTGTACTCAGCCACAGCACTCATACAAACGCACTATACTGTACTCAGACACAGCACTCATACAAACGCTCACACAGGGTGTACAGCAGACCCGACTCACTAATACTCAGGCATGTACACTCTCTGTTCTGCTCATTGAGCTTGGCTCTCATGGCTCTGTGAATCGCAGGGACAACTCCTGGGCCAATTTTTGTAGATCTAGACAGCGATTTTGTGCACAAGCCCCAAATTGATGTGGCTGCGCAACTCAACCCTGACTCTTCAAGTTACTCTACAGTCCGGTGCCTCAGAAAAGACCACTACGGCAACGGCGTGATTTCAGGACTGAAAATTTCTCAACGAACTGGGAATGCTGTCAAATCGAAACTTGCTATTAACTCGGCGAACACAATTTCCGGCGTGATTGCGTCCAGGAGTTGCGTGTGACTGCGTTGCACTGCAGACGCGACAAAAACCTAGCAAGGGAAAATAGTTAAGCGGCATCGAAAACACTTTTGGTTGAAGATGTTCAACACACTACTTAAAAAAGCACTTATTGTTTCAGTTTGACGTAGTTTTCTGAGAGATTTCCGTTTAATTTATTTAGACATGCTGCGTACCGTATTTGCCATTGATTACGCCAAATACCAGATTAGAAAAGCTACCTTACACTTAGTGTTCGCAAAGATTGTGAGTGAAAGGATTGGACGAACGGAAAGCAATGTTCAAGAAAAATGTCACTATTGATAGTAGTATTAGCAGTCACAGAACAAGTCGATAAACTGAGAAATTGAGAAGTTTAAAAATGATGTTTTGCACTAGCTAGGTCGTGAAGAACTTCGTTTTTAGTGTCATGAGCTACGCTTGCAAATTCACTAACAAAAACACAGTTTATCCTATTTCAACATGTTCCCACATGAACAAATCGAATAGGAAGGGAGATTTTAGATAGAAAAGCGATTCCATCTTTCGTGCAAGCCGCCAAGTGCTACACATTCGGCCATCAAAGCAGATCGTTCCGGAAACGCTCCATAAATTGGAGAACCCTTCCGAGCCATTCCGAAACGTTCAATTCGTCAATGTTTCAGTCGTAAAACTGTGGGATGGGGAGAGTCATTTCGCGGGATAATTGTTAACTATACTTTCCCGAAACAAGCCATGCAAAAACTGCTTGCGTGATGCTCGCTAGAGCCTAGGTCTAAGTTTTAGCTAGATAGTGAAATAGTTAGTGTCAGTTGTCCCTGAGTTAGTGTTTAAATAGACTAGATTTTTCACTACTACATTCAGTGCTACCATGCAGGAGGCAAACACGACCAGGACGTGTGATAAATGGCTTAGTATGATTGACTCTACTAACGACCAGGACGTGTGATAAATGGCTTAGTATGATAGACTGTACTAACGACCAGGACGTGTGATAAATGGCTTAGTATGATAGACTCTACTAACGACCAGGACGTGTGATAAATGGCTTAGTATGATAGACTGTACTAACGACCAGGACGTGTGATAAATGGCTTAGTATGATAGACTGTACTAACGACCAGGACGTGTGATAAATGGCTTAGTATGATAGACTCTACTAACGACCAGGACGTGTGATAAATGGCTTAGTATGATAGACTGTACTAACGACCAGGACGTGTGATAAATGGCTTAGTATGATAGACTCTACTAACGACCAGGACGTGTGATAAATGGCTTAGTATGATTGACTCTACTAACGACCAGGACGTGTGATAAATGGCTTAGTATGATTGACTCTACTAACGACCAGGACGTGTGATAAATGGCTTAGTATGATTGACTCTACTAACGACCAGGACGTGTGATAAATGGCTTAGTATGATAGACTCTACTAACGACCAGGACGTGTGATAAATGGCTTAGTACGTATGATAGACTCTACTAACGACCAGGACGTGTGATAAATGGCTTAGTATGATAGACTCTACTAACGACCAGGACGTGTGATAAATGGCTTAGTACTGGTATGATAGACTCTACTAACGACCAGGACGTGTGATAAATGGCTTAGTATGATTGACTTTACTAATTGTCAATTAAGCAAAAATCAAATAAAGCATGCTGGGAAAATAGGTTTGGAGCAGTTTTTTGGCTAGATTTTGCTTTCATATTTGACACAGTCCCAAGAGAGGACCCAACGTTTATATTGTAAAACCAGTTTGTCACATTCCTAAAAGTAACATAGGATTTCGACGAGGTACCTCTGGTGTCAAATTTTACTGTGTGTTGGTGAAAAAACTTAACATGTGCCGAAAAAGCAATCGATAATTTATTCAGCTTTAAAAAAACTTGCCTCGATAAAATGATATACGTATACGGATTTGGAGAAAGTGCTGTCTCTGAGCTATTGATAAAAATTAGCTTGATGAAGAGAAAAGCATTGAGGAATGGCAATATGCGCTGTCATCCCGGATGTAAAATTTCCGACCATTTTATGACCCATTGTAGTTAAGGGTAATATTAATTGAAAGTTATCATAATTGTCGCAAGCGAAAGTTTTTGCTACAATTTTAGCGGCTACAGCTGCAGTACAGCAGCGACTGATTTATGGCCTTGTATCGATACCGAGAGATGAACCCTGACAGAAAAACTTGGCGCCGCTCGGCCCTAAAACAGTCCATCCGGCTGCCTGAAATCCCAGGCATTCCAATGGACCCTGTAGTTTTACGGTCCTCGATCTGCGGGCGGGGCGGTCATAGGCTGCCGTCCTGAAGCAGAGCATAACCAACAGTGCTCGAGAGCATAAAAGTCCCACTGCCAAGTCGATCTCAAACTGGTCCGGACAGGCTACCCGTAAAAGAGTCGAAAGCCTTAGAGATGGTCCTTAAAGAAGACCTGGAATTCTTCTGCAACTCCACCTCTCTCCGAGGAGTTGCTAAGGCGTCGAAAGCGCCGACCCGGCCACTGAGAGCCATTTGGACAATTTACATTTTGGCCATGGCTGCCGCTCTGCTCACCTGCGTCTGCTTCATAGTTTCCGACTACTCTCAGTACAAGACTATCATACAGTCCACGCTGGTGATCAACGACATGTCCAGTCACAGCTACCCTGCGCTCACCTTCTGCAATCACTACCCGTTCCAAGAGTCGGCGTACAAACTTTGGGAAAGCGGAGCGGTCCTGTCGCCAACTAATTATTCGAAAATGCTGCGCCGGCAGGCTTTTGAAGCGTTTAACAATAGCGACTATTCGAGCATGGAGAACTTGCTGGTCTACGACACCAAGCGGGTGTATTATCAGACCCTGCCACACGAGCACGCTCTCAATGTCAGCTTCACCATACCTCAGGTGTTCATCTTCTGCATCCGTGGCCACGGCCAACAAATGGACATAACGGAGGCCAGCAGCTGCGAATTCATCATTAAGAGCATAAGTATTCCGTCATTTTTCACCTGCTTCCAAGTGCAAATCAACCAGCCGCACGATTGGATCACGCTAATTTTGCACGTTGTCAAGGGTCCACAGAGCAGCTTTGAGGAGGCCTTTGTTCAGGACACGTTCGAACAGGCTCACGGACTTCGATTGCAGGTCAAAATAGAAAGCTGTCTCTGACTACCTTTATTATAATCGCTAGGAAATCTATAAAAATGTATTTTAGAGAGATGAATGCAATCAAGCTTTTGTAAGTTAGACTAGCTGCGCTGTTCAATGTGAACCACTCGTCGACTCAATAAAAACATTTCAACCTAACAGGTCCACGAAAACGACACTTATCCGAACCCGATGGCCAAAGGCATCCACATCGAGCCGGGAAAACTGGTCGAGATTAACTACCGACACGTACGCTGGCACGAGGCCGACACTCCGCGCGACGTTTGCCTTCACCCGCAGGTCATGAAGTCTCGCCGAGTCAGCGACCTCGGTCAGGACTTCTCCTATTCGGCCGACGGCTGCGTCAAGGCAGCCATCGGGCGTCGGGTCCTGCGCCAGTGCGGCTGCTATTATGCCGAGTATCTGCGCGAGGCGCCCCCCAACGCTACGCACCCGTACTGCGGTGACATGCGTTTGGGACTAAAGGCTATTCACCACAACCTCCAGTGCCTCAGCCGCATTAATTTTACTGAGCTTAAGATCGGGCTGAGCTCCAGCGAATGCGTAATGCCGTGCTCCTCTTCAAAATTCGACACCTTCACCTCGCAGACGGTGTGGAAGGCTACCGACTGGCAGCTTTATTGGCTACTTAAACAATCGCAGAGTTTTTCCCGCCTACGGGAAAGTCAGAGACTGCCGCAGGGGGCGGAGCGGGACAAGCAGTTCCAGTTAGCCAAGGACGGTCTGAAGCGGCTGCTCACTCGGCCTCGTCTGTCCAACGTCTCGACCAACGACTTCAAGCTGGACTTCGATTCGCACAGCGATGAGTTTGCCTACGTGACAGTGCGCCGCCAGAGTTGCAACACGATGCTCAAAGTCGAGGCCCAGTCACTGAACTTTAGCGCTTTAATGAGCCAAATTGGTGGATTGTGCAGCTTGTTTCTCGGCCTCACCTGCGCTGTTGTTGTGGAGCTGGTCGAGGTGGCTCTCATGCACCGGGTGCACAGAAAACAGAAGGCGGCTGCATCTGCGGCTGCAGCAGCTGCTATTGAGGATGTCGAGATGAAGTGCGAACGCGAAAATGATAATCCAGCAAAATAGCTGCGAGTATCATAATTAATTCATTACGAGTATCATAACTACCAGCTACTTGCCATCGCGATACCATTTCTGCTTGTACCACTCGTAGTGATGCCTCTAGATTTTGCTTTAGTGAATAAAGATGTTATGATCCATCTGCATCTGTATGCCAGTCACCTCGGGACACACTTCTTCGCCACTGCTGTTTTAGCGAGGCAAGATGACTGGACGAATAGACACCGAAACTAGCGGAAAAGTCTGCCAGTTCTATTTCATCCCAGACTCTGATGCATTATTTAATGGCCAAAGTTCGGACCAACTTACTTCCCCTTTGGGTTTACTAAGGGCAATCTTTTTAAGCAGCTCACTTGAGAATTGCGAAATTGATGAAATGAACTTCAATATCCCAATTAAGTCGTTCTTGTCTCACAAATTGGTTGACAGTTTAATGATTCTGGCGGGAAGGCCAGCACAGCGCTGCTTTTGTGTACGAACGAACAAGCGTCATGTTCAAAAATAGCTCGTACATATTACGCAATCGTACACACTAGTGATATCTAGATTACAGGGATTAAATGTAGGTTGCTTAAATATGAAGAATCTTCAATATAGTTAAACACTTTCATTGAATAATTAACCAAAAAATTGATTTTGAATTTTAGGTACTGTAGTAGTGTCATACTGAGAGAAAATTGATTTCTGACTTGTAGATATCGTAATGAGATCTTGAATACGCGATAAGAATATACTGGCTCGGGTTAGCTTAAACTCGGGTTAATAGCTTAAGTTGATTAAATCATAAATATTGCCAAACTTATGAAAACAAGTATATACATACAAGGTAAAACTCATGGAAAAAGAGCGTATTATTATAGGTACGACCAGGTACGAGGCGAGCATGCGGAAGCATTCACAGATAGTAATTGGATGGTCGTCAGAGAATCTAAGCATCTTTCTGCACGCTTCTTTTTGCTATGCTGACGCAACAAGCTAAAATTTCCACCCGAATCTAGTGGTTAACAAGTGGCAGCTTTAATCCAACTCTAGCCGTAAGTCTCCACTCTCTCCTCACCAGCCGAAGCTGAGGCCTTGTGACGCAAATTGCCACTTTGACTACTGGTTTCGGTTTGGAAACTTTAACATGTTTCTGTGTGTACATTTGTTAATTTTTAAGCATACGAGTATATAACCATAAATACATGATTCTTTATTTAAAATGAAGTCAGCTTGACCTATAAAATACTAGTGCATGTCGCTGACTCGCTAAGTCAATTAGTTGTGAGTCAGCTCTCAAGTCTTCAAATCTGATTTTAAAAGAAGATGCTCAGTTGGTGTCACCAGTGTACTGCTGCTCCAGTGTCTTGTCAATGTCCTCGAATTCGTTGCGTAGAGTGGCAAAGGTGGGCCTCTCGTCCGGGTTCTGATTCCAGCAGGCCATCATGTACTGCTGGTGAATGCGCAGGGCGATCTCTTCGTCTGACCGAGACATTCCGGGCGTTCGCGGCACCGGGAGGCGATTTCTGGGATTCTTTACAAACTGCATGACCTCCCGGTTGGACATGCCGACGTAGATTGAGCCGCCCAGGGTGAGGATCTCGTACAGAAGCACTCCGTAGGACCAAACGTCCGACTTGGTGGTGAAGCGGTTCTCATGCATCGCCTCTGGAGCGGTCCACTTCACCGGGAACTTGCCCAGTGACTCCGCCTGGTAGATTTCATCATCTTGAACTACCCTGTAAGTTAGTTATTTCAAGATTTTTTAGAAACAAGAAGTACTTATTTCAATATTGAGACTAAAGTCAGTTACCTGGCCAAGCCAAAGTCTGCCACCTTGACAAAGTTATCCTTGCCGACCAGCACATTGGCTGCCCGAAGGTCTCGGTGGACGAACTTCTTCTCCTCCAAGTAAGCCATTCCGTCTGCGATTTGGTAGGCAATGTCTAGCAAAGTGGCCATCGGCAGTTTGCTGCTGCCCGAGTTCGACTTTCTCAGATAGTCCAGCAGCGCGCCATTCTCCATGAACTCCGTGATGATGTAGATCTGGTCGTTTGGCTCGAGAATTTTGGTACACACTCCCAAAATGTTGACAATCTTCGGGTGGGACAGCTTGTGCATGATTTTTGCCTCCTCTAGGAATTTTTCCTGCGACATGGCCGTGTCGGGCTTTAGCGTCTTGATGGCCACGTCAAGGATACCGTTCCATTTGGCCAGCCACACTGGAAAGCGTTGAGTTTTTATTCATTATCTAATTTATTAAAATTTTATCTGATTCTAATAATCAATAAGCAACAGACCATTTTACCGTTCCGCATAATTCAAGGCACAGACAGTATCAGAAACTCTTACCCTCGCCGAAGCTTCCAGCTCCAAGTTTTCGCACCATGCTGAGAGTCTGGCGGGGAACTTCGATGTCTTTGAACTGCACAGTCGGTGGGTCTGTCGGACAAGGCTCGGCCAATGGCGAGCAGAGACCACCGTCTAGGTGAGCAGAAGAAAAAATTGAGTTTGTACAGATCAATCGTCCATAATTAATAAGTTTCAATGAAAGTTGCTTTGTTTTTTCATAGCTTTGTTTCACTCACTTTTGTATTCATCGATCAGCTTCTGCACAGTCGGGTAGGTCTTCGACTTGTTGATGAAGAACACAGTTTCATCAGCCGAGTTCTTGATTTGGTAGTGCTTCACTAAGAAGTTGTTCTCGCATCGTCGGTCCGGAGTTCGAACGCTGAGCGCCAGCTTGGCCAAACCAGCGTTCTGCCTGGCGCACGGCCGGATGATGTAGGTGCCAGCCTGCAGGCCGGCGCGCAGCAGCATCCGATTTGCGTCCATCCGGTTGCAATCCATCCAGCCAGATAGCTGGCACGGCAGGCCATTGTACTTTGTGATGTAGTTGTAGGGCACCAGACCGCTCCTGTTTGTCTCAAGGTTGCGCGCCTTCCACCACTGGCTACTCTGGCACTGCTCGGCGGTGAACTCCAACTCGATCATGTCGCCTCTGCAGATGGTGAGCTCGTCCGGCTGCGTAGCCACGAAATTGTGGATTGCCATGTAGACGTTGCGGTCTGCTGGCCGGACGGCCGACTTGTTGAGCTCAGCCTCGGCGTTTCCCGGCGAGACGCCCGTGCGCGGCTGCGTGCAGACTGAGAAGACGCTGCCCATTGTTGCTCTACTGTGCTGGATGTTCGTGCAAAGCGTACGCAGTGGAAGCTCGCTATGGCATTTATTTGCTGTTGTTAGCCAGGTGAGCCTGAACTTGGCGGACCAGTGCCAGGCAACTTGTGGAGTCGCGAGTGTTTACATCAATTAGCAACTGCATTTCCCCCGTATCAGACTGGACACGCACAGCACCACTAGATGCAGCCTCGCTGCGACAACCTCAGTTTCACGAATCATCCAGAATTATCTCGCATGCGACATGCGCCCCGGCTAGAAGCTGTAGTAATTGCTTATCTCTTCGCCCCGCAGTATCTGACTTCTATAAGCGGATCTCTCTCTTTCTCTCTAGCCCTCAAATATGGCGCGGTATCTACTATATTGAACGATCTAAAGTCAAATTTGGTCCCCACCCTCTCTCTCTCTCTTCTGCTTTAGTCTTGGTATTTGAAGTCTAGCCTGCCAGAGCAGTTGACTACAGGATGTGCACTGCGGCGCTATTGTTTATCACAGCCTGCGACACCCCACTGTGACCAAATTCTAGCTAAGCACCGTCTGTGAATCAGTGAAGCTAAATGCATAAAGCTGATATTACCTTTCAGCTGGATTTCATCGTATCATCGCATCAGCTAACAATTAGCCCCCCTTCAAATATTGCATAGCTAAAGCACCAAGGGCTATCGGCATTTCGCATGCACCGTACCTTGAAGGCTAAGTCACAGCGGCCCTGACTTTATCATCTTTACACTCTATGTACGATGTGTACGATGCGATACGATGAGGGTGTGAATTTCTGGAAAAGCTGCTGTACACGATTTCCAAATTTGTGTGACTGAACTAAACTTTAAGAGTAGACAAGCGTTTTCCATACGAGTCACTGTCACTGTATTTCTAAGCATGCTGCTAATTGTTACGTCTTTCATATGAAGAAAAACTATGAGCTACTTCTCAAATAGTATACAAAGCACTTTTTACAGAGATTTAAAACTGACAATAGGATGGTCCCAGTTGTGACGAATAAGGCGGAAGACTTTGTGTAGTGGATAATTGGGATTAATCTACGATCCAGCAGATCAGCAGCCGATTTTATCCTTAGCGTGAATTTGCAGATTTAGTATATTTAGATAGACATTTAGTATATTTGGATTGGTACTTAATTTGATGCGCCTAGCAAGGGCCGGTCAGGATTCAGTTGATTGGTGGGTGGGCCGAGGCAGGCGGTAGAGGGTTAAGGTAAAGAGGCCAGACAGCTAAGGGATCCACAAGCTTAGAGCGAGAAGCGAAGCGAGGAAGCAAATGGAGAGAGCGGCCGCTGACTGCAAGTGTATATTTATAATTGGTGAGTAAACAAGATAACAACAAGCTAATCCAAAAACCAGACAAACCCCACTCAGGCGCAATGTACATGTACAAATTATTCGATAAAATACGATTATCGTGCAAGAATAACTATAACGCCAGTACGTGTACGTAGATGGAACTACTTTACGAGAAATAATACGATATGCAAGAAAAATATAAATACAGAAAATAAAGAAAATAAATAAATAAATAAATACGAGGCTACAAAAACCTACAGATTCAGCAGTAACATTAGCGCAATAATATCATACGTGTTGAATATTGTTAAAATTAAAGAATACAAGTAGTACGGTATGCATGCGAGATAAGGAAATACGATGCATATTAGGCTTCTACGAATTACACTGTCACACCCGCCCCTCCTCCGAAAAGAGCTGTGACAATAATTAGTAGTTAACGAAACAAAATGAAAATTATTGAAGCACGAAAGAACCGAAAATAGAGGAATGAACTTATAACGATCGACGAGAACGATAACAGATATTGCAGCGGTGAATATTTGAATGAATTTGGGATTAAAAATCCATATCAGAAGTCAATATTTTAGATATTTGTGGAAACTTCTGAAGGGACAGTAATATAGCAACAAGGGATACGAAAAAACCAATACGAAAAAAATTATTATGCAGATCAAAATATATGCTGCTGAATTACATGACATGATATATACAGACACAGTTCAATGCATTGATTTCTAACTAGATGTAATTTGCTAAACGGTAACTCGGCACAATAACCTAATAAAGTGGCCTGTCTGCCAGCACCACACAGAATGACAGGCACACATTAAAGAAGACAGCAACGCGAGATGAAGATGGTAGCCCCTAGTTTACCTAAGAACCCCAAAACACACGCGAGAAGAGGAAACGGAAAAAGAATTTGGGCAAGCCCAGAGGCGAGCCCAGGTTCACGCCGACGCGAACCCAGCCGAGGACCGGCCAATGCTGACCGCGAGGGCACGCCCACTGAGCGCTGGAAACCGACCTCGGAACAACGAAACTAACGAGTGAACATAACAGCTTAACGAACGGCAGAGAACGCGCTAAAGACCGACAAGCGCTGCTTAACTCACAAACGAAACGCGATTAAATGACGATGCAAATTAACAAACTCTTGGACTGCTTTTATCCGAAAACTATTCATACATTGATGTTACACGTATCTACATGTACATGCATGAGCCCTGTACTCCGTTCTCTAATCTGTTTATTTTATTTTCTGTCAATTATATTAGTTTTTATGCAGTTTTAAAGGAAAATTTTCTGAATGATAAGTTTACCGATCTTGATTTTTGAGTTTTGATTGATTTTTATTAATTAAATAGCTGTGCTAGAAAATTTCGAAAACGTGACGGTTTGGTAACAATTCTTCCGGATCTAGTCGTCTGTGTCGATTGAGACAAGGAAATGGCGTCAATCTGTTCTTGTGGAACGACAGCTTCCATCATGGTCTCACTGTCAGGATCCTCGATGGTTTCTACCGGCATAGCTTCCCCCCTAACGGGACTGTCTTCGGCTGGAGCTTGCTCCTCGGTGACATCTTCTGCAGCCTCCTCCAACAGATCGCCATTTTCATCGAACATAGCTCTGCTATTCTGCTCACTGTTCGAAACCTCGTTCAGGTCACCTTTATCGAGTACCTCCGCCTCTCCTTCCAAGGCCTCTATCGGCGCTGGTGGCACTGCAACTGGCAGGTCGGGAGCGGCAACTGTGATAACCTGCTGGGACTCATCCACAAGCGCTGATGATGCACTTTCTGAAACCTGGAGCGGTGGGGTCGCAGCACTTTGATTAGAACCGGTGATGGAACGCGAAGACTCCCAGGTAGACTGGTCGTCTCCTCGCAAGCCTAATCTTGACGACGGCATTCTGGCTGGCATGCGAGTCCCGTACCTGTCGACAACATCTTCATATGTCTGTTTGTGCACACAGCGCTTCATCCGATCGATATTGCACACATTGTGAGACGGGTTGGGAATGCGCTCCAAAGGATTTATTCTAGCGAATTTTGGAATGAGTCTGTAATTCCTCTCCGAAATCTTTTGCACCACTTTGTACGGTTCTAACCAGACAGCACTGTCGAGGCCACGATGGTTGGCGTTGAGGACCCATACAAGATCGCCTATCTCGAAGTTCGAGTTCAGCGCGCTGCGGTCATAGTAGCGCTTTTGGCGCTCTTGAGCTTTTCCACGGGCATGGCGCGCAGCGGCTGACACCTTAACGAGCGTCTGGTGCAGATAATGTGCATGCAGTTCAGGTCTGCACCTATCTTGAACTGGTGGACTATGATCGAGATCCAGTGGCAGATTTAGCTCGTGTCCAAAAAAGATCTTTGCGGGAGAAAATCCAGTGGACTCGGCGACTGTTGCCCGAATCGAGAGAGCTGTTAACCGGGCCACAAGAGGCCAATCGAACTGCCGATCCAACCAAATAACACGAATCTGACCTTTTACTGTCTGTATCATTCGCTTAACCTTCCTGTTCGCTTGTGGACCTTCCTGTTCGATTGTGGACGTCGTGATGTGACACGCGCCATGTCCACGTCGAGAAGTCGAGTGAGCTCAGATACTGTGCTGTTGGCTGTGTTGCATATGCTGCATGCTATGCTGCATTATTCATAGATTTATTTTCTTCTAAAAGTAGTCTATGTGCCATCGGGGCAAAATGCTACCGTACACCTTGTTTGCTAGAAACTTCAATGCCCTTAACGGTAAAGAAGTATAAGAGCGATCTTCGTGCTCATGCCAATTTGGAGCTGCTCAAATAACGCCCTCCTTCAATTCATAAACCCAAGTGCCTTCGTGTTCTTCAACCGTAACAGTGCTGTTGACAAAGGCTGTACCGTTGTTCGAGACAATCTGTTCCATGCACCCGTATCTCGCGATCCATTCGGTTAGGATATTGACCGCGGTCGTTTCCGCTGAAACATCGGCTACGGGAATAACCTCTACAAAACCCGAAAATCGGTCTACCATTACGAGCAAGTACTTATATCCTGTTTGCTCGGGAAACGGACCTGCGTGATCGACGTGGAATACCTGGTTCGGGTAGCCCGAGAGTTCGGGCTGCAGTGGGGCTTTATGCTTTAGTTTTGACTTTTTCGTTCTAGCGCAGGCTTCACACTCAGCTAGATTCCCTTGACATACGTTTCTAGGTCGGCGATGGCAAAACGAGATCGAATAGCTGTCAGGGTTTTTGTAATGCCACTAACAGCATCAAATAACAAATAACATTCATTAACAGCATCAAATAACAGGAATCACTAACAGCTTATTGGTTGACCTAGTGTTCTTTTTCGGCTTAAGTTGATATAGGAGGCCGTTTTCGACCTTCAGTTCATCGAACAGCACCACAAGATTCTAACTTCACGACTGCAACTCTGCAGGCTAGCCTTAGGAGGCTTTTCTGCACGGCCCTGCACGCAATCGATCAGTTGAGCGATGTCAACGCAAGTCTCTTGTGATTCGCGTGCCCATTCTAGTTCCGGGTTAAACCGACTCGACTGAAGATTTACTGGATGCCGATTGTTCAGCTTCAGCTACCCTAACTGCTAGTCGAGACGTTTCGATTGGCATTGTCGCTTCGACAGCAGCCTCTGCAACTGGAGTCGCAGTGAAAAATGTGCACTGTGCTGATGTGTTGGTTGTGACTTTTTCGGTTTGACAAGCTAATGTTACTACTGTTTCGATATTGTGACGGCTCGTGACAGGCGAGTCCATCTGGCCACATACGTCCGCTACAAAGCATTGCACTGCGGCGTCAACTTGTTGCCTCCTGATGTTAACTGATGCTGACTTTTGTGCCTTCTCGCTTTTAAATTTCTCTTGAAATGCGGGAACCATGCTGCATGACGGGCAGTCGAAGTGATCGGCACGAAAGCGAGGATTTCGGCTCAGCATATCTGCCGTGACATGGTCTTTCCCTGGCCGGTACTGGACCTCAAAGTCGTATTCTCCGACTATTTGAAGAGCTGACTGTTCGATGTTGAATTCGTACAAATCTATGGTCGCGAGTCACTGCGCGAGCATGCCTGTGGCATGCTTCTTAGAATGAAGCCACTGAAGGGCTGCGGCATCCACTCTGACTGTAAAAGGTCGATCTAACAGATATGTACGGAAGTTTTCTAACACGAGCACTAACCCTAGTAACTCGCGCATGGTTGCACTGACTGTGAAAATTTCTTGAATGCGTACGCAACGACTTGTTCTGACCCATCTGGGCCAATCTGAGACAGCACGCCGCCAAATCCTTCAAGTGAACTGTCGCAGTCGAGAACGAACCCACGACTGTCGGGAGACAGGTCCGGATACGCTAATACTGGTGGGTTACACAAACTGCGCTTGAGTTCTTGGAACGCACGTTCGGGCGTTCTAACCACACGAACTTTTCTGAACCTTTCGCCAACACGTACAGCGGCGTGGCAATAATTGAGAATCGTTGTACGAATTTCCTTTAATAGTTGGCAAAGCCGAGAAATGCCATTAACTGTTTCTTGTCTTTCGGTCTACACCACTCTTGAACTGCTCGAGTCTTGGCTGGGTCGGCTTCGATACCGTTAGACGAGAATAAGAACCCTAAAAACTTAACTCTGTCTTTGAATAGCTCACACTTCGCAGGTTTAATCTTCAGATTGGCCTTGCGAAGTTGCCAAAGCACCAGCGCTAGGTGCGCGATCATTTGGTCGTTATTCTGTGCCTTTATTATTATGTCATCGAGATAAATTAAGCTAACTTTCATAAGCAATGGCTGGAATACCTTGTGCATTAATTTAGCGAAGTTCGCGGGAGCTGTTTTGATCCCAAAAGCTAGGTATTACCTTCCAACGAAACGTGCCTTGCGGACAAGAGAAAGCTGTAAAATCTCTGTCTTCTTCTTTGATTCCCACCTGCCAATAAGCAGATGTTAAGTCAAGGCTACTAAGCACCGAAGAACCAGCCAGACTATCAAACGACTCGTCAATTAATGGCAATGGAAAACTACAGGGTCTAATTAACTTGTTTACAGCTCGGTAGTCCATACATAGTCTCTGAGACCCGTCTTTCTTCTTAACTAACACTATCGGTGATACCCAGTCTGAATCACACTCTTCAATTACATCCTGCTTGAGTAGTTGACTAATATGTTGATCTAAGAACTCCTTTTGAGCTGGAGTTGTTCTTCTCGAAGCGAGCAGAACCGGACGACTGTCCTTCTCAATCAGATCGATTGACATTTCATGTAGCTTAGTACGACCGAGATCACTATCATCCTGTGAGATCTGGCTTAAGAAGTAATTAAGCGTGCGCAAAGTTAGAGCTAACTGATTTGGAGTCAGACTGGACTGGTCGAGTCGGAACTGTTTCACAAGCCATTCTGCTGTACCTTTTTCTGGTGGTGGTAATCTTGAAATCTTACTGTTAAGGAGATTGCAGTTGTCTATGGAAAAATCCCTCTGACAGAGCAGTTGGTACCACGACTTCTCCCTGGCCTAGCTCTTGAAAAGATGCAATCTCTTGGTCACGCTCAATCCTAGCTGGTTGATCGCTACTATTTAGCAATCGGACTAACACGTGATTCGTCGGGCTGACTCTATCTACTGACCTAGCCACAAAACATTCGGAGCCCGTATTGAAAAGTTTAGAAGTGACATTCAAGTTCGGCACAGTGTCAATCACTCGACTCGGCACTAGGGTTTCCGAGTGAGGTGGTAGTTCAGAGGTACAAGCAGCCAAAACACGGCGCATGCGAAACACCCCCTTATCGCCCTCAATCACAGGCATGCCCCACCGGCCACGAGTACCTGGCCACAGGTGAAGTCCAGCAGCACCTGGAAACCACGGACGAAATCAATACCTAAGAGCGATTCAGCAGTGGATTCTTCGGTCACAAGGAAAACGTGATGCTTTTTAATCTTGCCTATAGTTCCACTTCGCAACGTAAAGAGCCTAAAATCTGGGTGGCGGACCCGTTTAAAGCCGTCGCCTTTGCGCCTTTGTGCGCTGGCGAAAAGATGTTGTTGATCGGATCGGCTTCAACCAGTCTCTCCATGGCCTGCTTCTCCATCACGCTGGCGTTTGCTCCTGAGTCAAAGCAAGCCATGACCTGGTTGTCCCCGATTCGCAACTGGACAAAGAAGCTGGAATCCACCGCATGCTCATCGGAACTACGAGTAGTTTGGCCTAAATGCGTCTGATAAATCCATGGAATTGGCCTTACCCCACAAGCCTGATCGCGCTTTTTGCCAGAGTCAATTTTCCGATGGAATTGGACTCTTGTGCCTACGAGCTGGTGCTGGTCAGCGGAACGGTTCAAGGATTCAGACAGCTCACCACGGTGAAAGAAGAGTTGGTTAGGAAGTTGTTCTGATTGAATGAAATCGAAGTTCCCCTTCCAGGAAACAATTGAACCAACCTTCGACGTGTGCTGGGTCTGACCATTTGGAGGATGACTAGCGGTCTGGTGAGCCATTGGAGGTGATGGTGTGATGGGACAGTCGGCAATGAAATGGTCCTCACCACCGCACCTGTGGCACTTCCTTGATCTTGACACCGCTGTACCAAATTGCTGAGTTGCTCCGTGATTTGGCGGTTCTTGTGCTTGTTATGTGGCTTGTGTTGGTTTGAATTTTGGATTGACTTGTTAGAAGGTTGTGGTTGATGAGAGGTCTGCTAACCGGGCATAAGATGCTAACCTATCGTAAAACTCGGCAATCGATTCGGTGCTGTTCTGGTGAGCGGCAACTATAGTTCAATATAACTTTTATCCCTAATGTTAGAGTCAGTGTAACGCACTCTCATAGAATTCAGTGCCTCTTCACAGGTCTGGTCCGTGAGATTGTTATTTAGAAAACTCCTGGCATTCTGGTGACAGAAGGGACAGCAGGACTGCAGTCTGTTGAAAGTAAGGAACCCTATGAGCTTCAATGTACGCATTGAACTGAGCTTCCCAAGCATCAAACTTCGTGGTGCAAGTGAACAACGGTGGCGGCCGAAGTTTAATGCGGCCCCCTGTTTCCTTCTGTCTGTTGACTCTGGTAGAACGATTGAGAACGGGACTCTCTTGAGAATTGATTTTCTAACAACCGGTGCAGTGCGTCAATGGTATTAGCAAGAAGTGGCTCTGAGTCTGTGGTGTTGCTTGCCACAAACTTTCTTTCCTGAGCAGAAGCGTCTGGATTTGGAGCCGCCAGTGCATGGCACCCCTGTCCTCGCGGTCACTCATGATCGGCTCGGCAAAGAAGGAAGATAAACGAAGCAAAGCGAAAGAGAGCAAACGACGAAGAAACAGACGAAAGAAAAGCAAAAAACACACTGAAAGTCTGGCGGAGGAAAATACCAGCCTACAGGAGCCTAAATTCACGCAAACCAGAGCAAAGCCGCCAGACAGAGCCCTATGCACACAAGCAGACAGGCTCACCCTTCTCAGGCTATTGAGGCTAATTGCAGATGGAACCGGCTCCACTGGCAGCGGCCGCAACGAACGCCGGGTCAGCTCGGTCGCCTGGGTCGCTGTGGCTGTCGGATTCGCCGCGGCTCGCCGAGTTCACCGAGCCGTTGAGTCGTCGGGGCCACCGGGTCGCCGAGTTCACAGGTTTTCTGAGTCATCGGGGTCTCTGTGTTGCCGAGATCACCGGGTTGCTGAGTCGTCGGGGTCTCTGTGTTGCCGAGATCACCGGGTTGCTGAGTCGTCGGGGTCTCTGTGTTGCCGAGATCACCGGGTTGCTGAGTCGTCGGGGTCTCTGTGTTGCCGAGATCACCGGGTTGCTGAGTCGTCGGGGTCTCGGTGGCGTCGAGTTCATGCACTGGGTTTGTTGAGTCTGTTGAGTCTTTGTCTCGGTGGCGCCGAGTTTATTGGGTTTGTTGAGTTGCCGTAGTCTCGGTGCGACTTCCAAATTTATGTGACGAATAAGGCGGAAGACTTTGTGTAGCGGATAATTGGGATTAATCTACGATCCAGCAGATCAGCAGCCGATTTTACCCTTAGCGTGAATTTGCAGATTTAGTATATTTAGATAGACATTTAGTATATTAGGATTGGTACTTAATTTGATGCGCCTAGCAAGGGCCGGTCAGGATTCAGTTGATTGGTGGGTGGGCCGAGGTAGGCGGTAGAGGGTTAAGGTAAAGAGGCCAGACAGCTAAGGGATCCGCAAGCTTAGAGCGAGAAGCGAAGCGAGGAAGCAAATGGAGAGAGCGGCCGCTGACTGCAAGTGTATATTTATAATTGGTGAGTAAACAAGATAACAACAAGCTTAATCCAAAAACCAGACAAATCCCCTCAGGCGCAATGTACATGTACAAATTATTCGATAAAATACGATTATCGTGCAAGAATACTATAACGCCAGTACATGTACATAGATGGAACTACTTTACGAGAAATAAAACGATATGCAAGAAAAACAAATAATAGAATAAATAAATACGAGGCTACAAAAACCTAAAGATTCAACAGTAACATTAGCGCAATAATAATACGTGTTGAATATTGTTAAAATTAAAGAATACAAGTAGTACGGTATGCATGCGAGATAAGGAGCCTCTTCATTTCGCCGGTTCGAAAAACGGAACCAGTTCCGAACCGGTTCGACGCTCTTCATATCGATGGTTCGAAAAACAGAATCAGTTCCGGAACATGGTTCTGATTCTGGAATATGGTTCGAGAAATTTTCTCGAACCGTTGTCATGTTCACACTTTAACAGTAAAATATATTTGAAATCGTCAATTTTTTATTATTGTTACATAATTATTCCGTTCTTTGTCATATCCAAGAAGAAACAAACTCAAAGAACGACAAAATTAAATTGTTAAGACTGTCAAACATAAAATAGGTTCGAAGCTCCTCATTTCACACTGGTTCTGGTTTTAGAACTCGAATTTATTCTGGTTCTAGAACCGTTTGTCGTGAAGAGTGTGATAAATACAATATACGATACGGCAAATAGATTAGGCCATAGACAAACCTACGACGTATTATTGGAGCATGTAGAGATTTTCAAACTATTGGTCCTATTTGCCTATCGCCGGTCGGCGAGTCCTACCAGACTTTCTCCAATAGTCGCAGGTACGGTACAAGTAAATAACGAACGCGATTGAAGCGAGTCAAGCGGATTTAGAGAGTGATAGTCCTAGATGATAAAGGCTAATCAAGATTGTGACACTAATTTACAAAGTAGTTACTTGAAATCAATTACAAACTTCTTAATACGCAAACTCGCAACGCAATTAATATTCGAGCACGGATAACAACGATATAATTAATTAGTTACGCACTGGTGAGCGGATCTCAGCTCGGAAGAAGAAGAAAGACCGAACAGGACTACGGAGAAAGACTCCTAAACACTGGCCTAAACCCAAGCCTACTCTCAGGCGAGGACCCCGACGGATTGACAGTTCAGCGGAGCTCTGGCTAAGTCCTACCAGCTCTGCCCTTCAGTGCAACACTGAGGCCCTCGGGGTCGAGGCCACGTACTGTGTCAAAACCGTCAGTTCCTATCTAAACCGCGCTCGTCGACGACGCCCTCAGGACAGGATTATCGCGGGCGTTACGCCAACAAGACTTTTGCGGTTGGGCGAGGGAATAACACAAGGACCGGGGGAGACGATGCAGACCAAGCGCCTCAAAGCGCGATAAGAAGGCGAAACGGCTGGGAGGTTGAACAAACTAAAGGCCAAAAAACAGAAGTGAGATCTGACCGCCAAAACACACTTTCATTTATAGTCACTGTCAAACCCCTCAAACCCCCCCCCCTCAAGCCGTGGTGGGTGGTGGGTGTCTGGCCGGCCGCTCGTTAAGCTGACTTGCACTGGACCCGCGGCGCTCTCTCAGACCGGGTAGAACTTGTTTTTTTTGCCGCGTGCCAGGGTCCATGCCGATCACGATTGGCTGGCCGCGCAAAGCTGGGGTATGCTGGAAAACTTCGACCATCCGCTGTGTCACAATTGGCGTCCAGCTTCTGACCTGTTTACACAAAATAAACTCTAAACTAAGGGAAAAAAGTACATTGAAACGCGTGACTAAAACAAGCAAAATAAACTAACACAAAAGATGCTCACACTACAAGAGGTCAAGGAAATACGATTCATAGGCTTCTACGAATTACACTGTCACACAGTTCTGTTATAGAAGGCGTTTTTTGTCCAAATTTACATTAAACACAGTCCTTTAATGGCTGCCAACTTCATTTAATTTAGGATAAATTCTGTTACAATGCTATTAAAAAATATCACTGCCTCGCGATTTCACTGTCCATGACAATCGTACACAGCTTTTCCAGCGTGCCGAGTCTACCGGCCTCTAGTGGTCCTTGGGCTCAACCTTTGAGGCAGATACATCCGCAAATACAAGCAAGGGTTCTAGCGTCTTCCGAACAAATTTCGCGTCAAGGCAGCACTCTGAAAAATTAAAACTCGTGACCGTAGAATAAGAAATAATGACATTTCTGCCTCGCCTGACCGTTTATTCTGTAGGGTCAATATATGACACTGAATATGAATATTACATTGCGATACATTTAAGTGGTTATTAGAAAGTTTAGCTTCAGTGTACATAGTAAATCGTTTAAATATATCGTCTTTAAATAATAGCATGGATATATTTGAAGGTAAAAAATTAGCTCTTGTGCTTGTGCTTGTGCTCTTAGTTTTGTGCTTAAAAGTGGTATAAAATGGAAACAGCGCAAGTCAACTCAATTTTTCGACAATTCATCGCAACGAAAAACAAGATACGCTGGATCATTTTAAACAAATTACAATGAAAATCTGGTGAAAAATTAAGTTATGTCGTGGTCTAAAAGGGTGCCTAATTCTTGCAAAAATGAGCATACCTAAGTTCATATTGGAACTTGAAATCCTAACATATTCGAAAAACCAGCAGTGGAACAGTTGGCAACCTAAACGGCAACCAGCTGGCATATCAGGGCATGCTTTGAACTTTTGATTGAAAAAAACACAATTTAAGCAAATTAGAAGCCTAGATGCTTCACAGAGAAAGTAGTTGTGCAAAAATTTTAATTTCGATCCGGTCACTTATGCTTATTGGAAATTTGGCAGCCTCATTTTCGTCAATAACTTTGCAAAAGCAGATCACAATAAGTTCACTTCGTAAGTTTTTTCATCAAACTAAAACTGCAACTTCTAAACTGGAGAGCCTCATTATCTTCATTCTTCACGGCTTCAACGAGTAGGAGTTGGAGTTTCTCGGAAAAATCGGCTCCACTTTTGAGCGCACAATGGCAGCAATGATTTTGAGCAGCAGGCCCAGGCCGATGATGCTCAGCAGTAGCAGCAGAAGAATGTCAGGAATTATCCAACCGTTAAACTTGTTGTAAATCGCGGTCGCGCTGGCCCAGGCGATGGCCATGTGCGGAGTGAACACGAAGCGCAGCACCCGGTCCAAGGTGGTCAGCTCCATCACCACGTAGGCAGCAACAATTGAGTTCAGCAGGCCCAGACAGATGAAACTGCAGGTTTCGCTAGTCAGGGTGCTCAGGTAGTTCAGAGAGATGTCCAGATTGAGGAACGAGGCGAAGACGGCCCAGCCGGCGTACAAACCGACGCCGTTCTGCACGAAGATTACGGTGAGCCAGTAAGCGGACTGGCGTAGGGCCAGCTGCCTCTTGCCTACGTACAGCCAGTAGTAGGACGAGGACAGAGCGGCAGCCAAGCTAACAGCCAAGGCAAACAGTACGCAAGTCTGTTGTTTTGGTGCCATGTGGGTGAGCGATCGCGATTTGTTAGCATAAAAGCCTGAACGGAGCATCAAACCATCCTGATCTAACACTATTTAATCCCACAGCTATGCCTGAAAGATTCTTCAAACAGCCATCCTGTGCTAATAAACCTGCAAAGCACCCACCCCACTCCCCGACACATGTATATTTCAAACCCGAAAAACACCCACCCCACTTCCTGATACATGTCTATATCAAACCCGCAAAACAACCACCCCACTCTCTGATAAATGTAGAAATCAAACCCGCAAAACACCCACCCCACTCCCTGATAAATGTATTGTAGAAATCAAACCCGCAAAACACCCACCCCACTCCCTGATAAATGTAGAAATCAAACCCGCAAAACACCCACCCCACTCCCTGATAAATGTAGAAATCAAACCCGCAAAACACCCACCCCACTCCTTGATACATGTATAAATCAAACCAGCAAAACAACCACCCCACTCCTTGATACATGTATATATCAAACCAGCAAAACACCCACCCCAATCCTTGATACATGTATATATCAAACCAGCAAAACATTCACCTTATTGTTGTCTGTTCTGACCACAGATACTAGAATAAATAGATCGGCCGCTCAGACATATATGCTTCGTAAAACAGCTTTCTACTTTCAGTTCAATAGCAAAGAAGAAGACGTAAGCTGAAATTCAACTCATTCCATTGCCTTAATAAAGTCAATGGAATGAGTTGAATTTTAGAAGCTCAAGGTCAGGCTTAAACAACTTGCTAATTGGTTCAGCAATAATGTACATTAGCCAGTCCATTGGAATGTACATGGTAGCTTTTATGCTGGAATCCTAAGAAAGGAAATAAAAACTGGGTCCGGGCGGGGGTAGTGTGGAAAGGGGCGGTTGGAGGGTTTAAGCTGGGGGTAAGAGCCAATAAATGAGTCTTGGCTTTATAAATACATCAAAATGCTTCTGTTTAGCTTACTACTGAACTGAAAGTAGTTTACACGAAAATGTGTTGAGTGGGCCATCTAGTTATTCTAGTATCTGTGGTTCTGACAAACCAACAAAACACACACCCCACTCCCTTGTCCTGAAAAGCCTGCAGAAGACATCCTCCAGCTTTAAAAAGTTGGAATCAACCGCGCCACTGGGCTACTCACCTGCGGTATCAGCAGATAGTTATACCGATCCACCCGGTCGGCTAAGAAGATCCAAGCCATGTTGAACAGGCTGGCGATGAAGTGCCAGAATAAGAGGCCGGCCGGGGCCAGATCCGGGTCGTTGCACAGGAAGCCGCGGCCGCTAGGCGCTCGTCGACAAAGCGTTGTCCAGCAGTGGGCGATCACGACCAGCTGATAGGCATAGATCGCGATCCAGGCGGTGAAGGCCCAACCGACTGGCGTGAAACTGCTGTTAGTAAACGCGCCTCGTTCGCTCCAGGAGCGAATTCCGCTCGTATTACCGGACTCGAACAGGCCGATTTTTTGACCTATCTCAAGACCGTTTCCGTTGCTCAGATAGCTGGTTGCTATGCTAAACACCAGGGCGATGCTTGAGCACAGCAGTAGGATGCACTTTCCAACTCGCACCGAGCACATTGTGTCTGGAGACAGTCAATTGAATGCGTTCTGCGTTCTTGAGTATGGATCAAAATATGCATCAAAATCTGTCGTGAAAAAGGATAACTAGAGCGTGTCTGGATTAGCCGAATAAAATTACATGTAGGTTTCTATTTAATTGATTGGTTACTACAGAAGCAGTCGTCAATTTAAATCGTTGTTTTTCAATATCAGCAAAAATAGACAGCATATTTTCAACCTTGTACGTACGAACTAAAAGCTGAAAGTGCAGAATTTGTTGTTTTCGACATCACAGCCCAATTGAATGCTCTTATAGCTTTACAGAGCTGATTTTCAGATTTTCTCTCTGTACAAGCTATTCATCATCTCGGCTTTTGTGAGCAGGAATTGGGGAACGCTCAAAGCGAAGATTAGACAGAAATTCGTGGCTAGATTACACCATAATTTATGTAGCGATCCGGGAGGCTGCCGCATTGCATTTTCCTTCTATATGCGAGCAGGGGCTTTTAGAGGGATAAGCTTTCCCTATTTGATTCGTTCCCTCCATTCCTTTCAGATCTCTCCCTTAATATTTGCTTAATTTAAACCCACGTGAAGGCTCACTCACTTTCACAAGCTTTCACAACATTTCCGGAAGCGAAATTCTTTTTGCTTTTTAGACGAGATTGAGCTCAATGGAACTTCGTCTTTAGTAGCACTCACACTGATAACTCCACTGGCCCGAAAAACTAACAGTCACCTTTCCCCTTCAATCTTAATTTGTTGTTAACTTGCCTTTTCAACAAAAGCTAGTTTTCACTAAGATCCTTTATTCTTATTGGCAGGGACAGAATTTTAAGAGTAGAAAGTTCGCACTCCTAAATAGAGAAGGTAAATAGACATTGGGCCGTATGCAGAAAGCTTAGTCCAGACTAGATAAGTCCGGACTTGGGTAGTTCAGTCTATAGTCTATGGTCAAGCTACCCTAGTTCTGTCTATAGTAGACCGGTCTAACTTTGCGTTTCTGCATACCAAATCCAAGTCCAGACTAGCTTTTCAAGACCGGACTACCCTAGACAGAGCTCTCTGCATACGGCCCATTTTAAATCAAATTTACGCGTACAAGTAGCGATCAGTTGATTTCCATATTGCTTACCAAATAGCAAAGCTTTCTTGCAATCTTGCCAAATTTGCTTCTGCAAGCGCTGTCTGTCTGTCTGTCTGGTCTGCTGCTGTTTCAATTCGTTCTCTCGTGTTAGTTTTCCTTCTCTTGTCAGTATTTTCATGAATTTTAAGGCCACAACCACGCCCTGAGATGTGTAGGCTTGACACAGCCCTGCGCTGTCTCGGTGCAACTCGGAGTTGAATGCGTGGCTGAGGTAGAGAGATGGGACTCCAGTGCTTGGTCGGTATGTGCTGAATGAGAAGCCTTTGGCTGTGTATCTGCCTCTGCCTGTCTGCCTGTCCGTCCGTCCCTCTATTTCATAGCAAAAAAGCGAAAGATATTCTTTCTTCGGCAAAATGGAAGTGTGCCTCACCGCCCCCCGCTCCCTCGGAGCGCAGGTCGTCAAGAACCCACCCAAATGCAAAAAAAACAAATCTTTTTCAATGCGCTTTAGCTCGAGAAATGCAGAGCCTGCCTAACAAGCAGCTCTCCACCGTGCGCGCTGTTCAATATTAGTGGCTTTCTGTACTCTCGTACTCGCTTTTCGGCTACAAAACTGCTTAAACACTGTAATGCCTTTGGAAGAAATAGCTAATTGCTCGACAAAAGGCCCAGCATATTTCAATGGCTAATGATTGCGCTTGAGCATTTCTCACGGTGCAGTTTTTAAAGCCAAGTCAGCATAATTTTGATCTTCACTTAGAAAACTTTCTAAAATTGGGCTGGGGGCGCTTTAAAAAACCCGAAATATCACAACGTCTAAATACACTGGAGAGACGGGGAGACTTCTCAAGCCCGAAATTTCACAATGTCTAAATACACTGGAGAGACAGGAGACTATTCGGTGTTGTGAAATTTCGGGTTTTCATGTTTCGATATTGAGAAATTTCGAGTTTGTGAAACGACCCCAACTGGGAGTAATTTAAACTTTTCTTTAACAAATTCAAGAGGCATATT
Source organism: Macrostomum lignano (assembly GCA_002269645.1). Classification (NCBI taxonomy): domain Eukaryota; kingdom Metazoa; phylum Platyhelminthes; family Macrostomidae; genus Macrostomum; species Macrostomum lignano. The sequence goes on from NIVC01003582.1 coordinate 66,448, forward strand.
TTTTTGAAGATTCTAAAAACTCCTTTGTTAATTATACAATCCTATTCGAGAAATCTTAAATACCTTATGGGTATTTTGTTGTACTTTTTATTTGCAACTCAGTTGTCATAAATTGTCATAAATTACCATAGACTAATTTCCTTTTACAGTTCTTTCTCGCAGTTAAGTTTCTCGCCCCAAGCCTTCTCGTCGTTAACTCATAAAATATATTGCAATTCAAATCTAAGTTAAGTTGTAGTTTCACTACAAATTGGTCCGGTGAGGCGGCGAAAGATATTACTCGCATACTCAATACTCACAGAAGACAAATCCAATGACGGACAGTGCAAGCAACAATTCCGCTCCTACACCACCTACAACCACGCAAGCCGCACCAAGTTCGGCCGCACCAAGTTTCCAGTGGTTACACATGCAGTAGGAAACGCCGCCGACACCGCTTCAGTCTCCCTGGCCCACCTGAAGCTGCCAATCTTCTATCGCAACAACCCGGAAGCATGGTTCCTCACGCTGGAGGCCCAGTTTATGCTCAACAGGGTGACCAACGAGACCGCCAAATTTTACCACCTAGTCTCTCATCTACCGGAGGATATCGCGGCTCTGCACTTGTCCGCTCAGACTCCAAAACAGTACGAACAACTGAAAACAGCGATTACATCGACTCTGCAAAAGTCCAAGCAGGAGAAGGTTTCGGAAGTATTGCAAGTCTCGGACCTCGGAGGAGACAAGCCATCAATCTTCATGCGCAAACTCCGGAGCAAGATGGAGCAGTGCCAGATACAGCCCGACGAGGAACTCCTCAAGGCCACTCTGATGCGCTGTCTTCCACAGGACCTTCGTATCGCACTGTCGGGATTCCAACAGCAGTCATCCCAGTAAATTTCCGAGATTGCTGACTCGATGTTGGTCGTCAGAGGCCTTAGCTCTCCATCGCCAGCGACAGTTTGCCCAATTCAGCAGGCCGGTGCAGATCGGACACCCCAACAGCGCTTTGAGCAAGCTCCATACCGACAAGCACCTGGTAAGCCCACTGGAACAGACCCATCTAAGCCTGGCCAACGCCCCGTCGTTTGCCGCTCACACCTCTACTATGGCCACCGTGCTCGGTCGTGTCGCCCCTGGTGCCAGTTTCCCAAGGACAGCTCGCGTCCGATCCGAGTGCTGCATCCCAATGAAAAAACGCCATCTCAGTCGCGTTCATCATCACCTTCTCGACAGCCGGAAAACTAAACTAAACGCACTTCGGCGCTTCCTCGGTGTCGTCGGTTTCTACCGTCGATTCGTTCCCAACTTTGCCGACCGCATCTGTCCGCTGCAAGACCTACTCACTGCATCACTACAGTCAGCAGGAAACTTCCAATGGACAGAGCAGCATCAGAAATCTTTCGAAAACATCAAACAAGCTCTCTCAGAGAGACTACTGCTGCATCATCCGGACCCCAACTGTACTGCGTACCACCTGTACACTGATGCCTCAGCCGACTGTGTTGGTGCCGTTCTGCATCAAACCTCTTCAACGGAACGTCACCTCTTGGCATGTTCAGCAAAAAGTTGTCGTCATCTCAAAGGACGTACAGCACGTTCGACCGAGAACTACTCGCGGCGTACCTGGCAGTGTTGCACTTCCGCAACCTCATTGAAGGACTGAGCGTGACCTTGTTCACCGATCATAAACCACTAGCTCAGGCCTTCCACGCCAATCGCACCACTACGTCAGATCGCAATCAGCGCTACTTGACCGTCTTGTCCGAGTACGTGGCAGATGTCCAGTACATTCGCGGTGCAGACAACGTAATAGCTGATGCCCTTTCTCGACTGCCTGACTTCCCAGTCAATGATCACGTGTCCAACATCGCAACAGTCGCTGTAGTCGCTGCCCCATCAAGCCAATTCCCTGTTGATCTGCCCAGTATCGCTGAAGCACAACGACCGGAGTCGTTCTCACCTGCACCAAATATTCGATCGTATTCTCTGGACAAAGACGTCGTCGTTTGGTGTGAGACGTCAACGCCGTATCCTCGCCCGATCATTCCGCCGTCTCTCCGCGACGCCGTAATTGCCTCCTTCCATCGACTTGGTCATTTCAGCTACCGTAAAACAGCAAAACTCATCACAGAACGTTACTTTTGGCCCGGAATGCGCAAGTCCATCAAGACCTCCTGCTGGAACTGCCAGGACTGCCAACGGAGTAAAGTCACTCGCTACACTGTCTCCCCGCAACAGGCCTTCGCATTACCATCAAATCGCATTGAGGCGGTACACATCGATATTGTGGGACCACTTCCACCAGCTAATGCTACCACCTTTGGCCACCAGTCTGCCCGCTACCTTCTCACGATGGTCGACCGCTCGACTGGCTGGCTAGAAGCTACACCACTGGAATCAATAACCGCGGAAGTAGTCGCCCATGCATTCGTCTCGTCTTGGGTCTCGCGCTACGGAGTGCCACTGTATGTAATCACTGATCGGGGGCGCCAGTTCGAATCAGAATTCTTTCACTCGTTCTCGTCATCAATTGGTTTTCATCGATTACGCACAACGGCCTACCACCCTCAAACCAATGGCAAGGTCGAGCGAGCCCATCGCACCCTGAAGACGATGCTACGTGCTCGAGGCAATGACTGGCTGACAGACCTACCTGTGGCTCTCCTCGCGATGCACGTCGCACCTGACGACCAAGGAATATCACCGTTCACCAGGGTTACCGGCGAGCTTCCGATGGTTCCGCGCATTCTAACTTCTGAACCACTCGCCCCAACGGACATTCGGACACGGCTGCAGGAACTGCTGACAGAGTTACCGAGTCCACACGCGAAGACGCACGAACCACGGAGCTACGTGTACCCAAGGACCTGGAAATGGCTGAATTCGTCTGGGTTCGGGTCGATCGCGTGCGGTCGCCGCTCGAGGCGCCGTACTCAGGGCCGTATCGCGTGAAACAGCGAACTGACAAGTTCTTCGTTATTTTCCTACCGTCAGGCAACACCGAATCTGTCTCTATCGATCGCCTCAAGCCGGCGCGACTTTCGCTTCCGAAGTCGGCTGTTCAGCCGCCCGCGAACTCGCTGCCGGAAAAAGCCGCCAAACCAGAAGAACCGAGGGACTCATCACCTCCTAGAGCGACCTCTAGCGGCCGCCGAGTCCAATTCCAACGCCATAATGATTACATTTTTAATTAACCTTGTAATGTATAACGTCTACTGACTGCTGTTCCAATGTTCTCAATATTTCTCAATGTTCAACCCCTCATATAAAATTTAGCTCGTATTTCAACTGTATAACCGCTTCGTTTCAATAATTTAAGCCATTCCACCATTTTATAATTCAGTTACAGTCTCTTTTCCCCGTGCTCCGCAATTGGAGGGGGGAGTCGTATGGGTAATTTTGTTGTACTTTTTATTTGCAACTCAGTTTGTCATAAATTACCATAGACTAATTTCCTTTTACAGTTCTTTCTCGCAGTTAAGTTTCTCGCCCCAAGCCTTCTCGTCGTTAACTCATAAAATATATTGCAATTCAAATCTAAGTCAAGTTGTAGTTTCACTACAACCTTTTCAGAGCCTGACGCATCAGCTGACTGCGTAAGCCTGCGCATACTCGAGGATGCTTTCACCCGGCTTTAGCTATATCAGTGCATTTTCAAATTCATATGACTGAGCGAGGCAATACAGCCCCACGCCAGTGATGGCACACTTGAATTTTAAGGTCTGTGAATCAGGTTTTTTGCTTGATTTTTTCGTCTAATTAAAGGTGAGCCAGATGTCTCAAATGACATCAATAGGCTTCATAAATCCTTCAATCCAAGGTTACATTTCGGATTAAAAAACACCTTGCCTTGTGCATTCGGAGTTGATGACATATCTTACGCGTATATGAGCAATGCATAGAGCGATAAATCAAAGTAAAAATTTGTGCAAAGGCTACGTCACTGCTAATCAATAGTCAAACTAGAAATCACACTAAAAGCTAAAAAAAGAACTTTCAACATGCCGGTGACAACACGAAGGCAACTGAGTTTTGCAATTAGCGGGAGTAAAATAGGTAATCTAGGCTATAGTCGGGCTAGTGAGTCCAATGAATTTGTTATGCAGAGGCTGTCAGTAGATAAATATTTACAACTGGTTTGTTTGAAGGATCGGAAAAATTTTGGTTTGGAAAGATGATTATGATTACTGTGTTGCTAAAGATGATAACAGGTGCGTTGACAGGTGCTAATGTAATAAACAACAAAAACAGAAACTTGATTAGGTCGTAAATGCGGCCACAATTAATTACAATTAGAGATAATTTTGCAAATAATTATAGGGCAGGAGACAAAAACAATAAGGTAAAGTAGCTCACATGAGCTTGTAGAGTCGCCACCACAAGTAGGGGGCTCAATAAGTTAATTCGTTGAAGAAAATTTCAAGGAGGCGTACGACGTAAAATAGACATATTTTATAATTTTTATAGAAATTTTATAGAAATTCAGAAGAGTACCAAAGAGACTTGAATGAAAACAATGATAATTTCAACACCCTCAAACATTGTATTTCACGGTCTAAACGCCAGTAGTTCGACTAATTCTTCAGCATTCAACCAAAACGATCGTCGGCCCGAATGAGTCGATGCATTTCAATGGCTTCGTTGTTGGCACCGGCGTCTCCGTCGCAGAGCTGCCGATCGCATCGGCGATGGGACGGGGCGCGCCTCTGTTGCTGGAAGCACCAACTGCTACCCACCGATCGGCTGTACCGGACAAGCAGGAAGAAGTTCAGGCAGGAGTCAATGGGCTGAAAGACGCCGCCCCAGTTTGTAAAGTGTTCCAGCAGGCTCAGCGTGTTCGAGTTGAGGCCAGGACCGCTTAGCCCATGCAGCACGTAGCCCGCAGTGATCACGTAGCATAGAGCGAAAGGAAACTCAAGCAGAACGAATCCGCCCGCCATTAGTAGGACCATCTTGCTGGCCCGCTTGCTACTTCTGTGATAGGCGAAGCGAACCCGCAGGCTGTACGCGATGCGACCGGTAAGCACCAGGATACTCAAGCCCGGGAAAAGCACGCCGAAACAGGCGAAGCTCAGGTAGCGCCGCAATTCCTCTCGCACCGCCGCAAACTCGGCCGAAGTAAAATTTCCCACTATAAAGTCGCCGTTCTCGCGATCGTCGACGACGCTGTTGCTGAGATTGACGCCGCCAAGCACTGCAGTGGCAAGCATCGACAGACTAACAAGCACGGCAATCTGAGTGCGGGTTCCAGCTGCCGCCACAGCGATCGATGGACGAAGGAGCGCAGCGGCGCGGTAGAGCGTCATACACAGCAGCCAATGGTTGCGCACCGTCTGTACACCGTGCAGTAAGAGGCCAGCGCGAGGTGACAACAAGCGCTGGCAGAGAAGATAGCCAGCCAGGAGGCAGTTCAGCGCCACTTCCAGTCCAGTGAGGGCTGGCACTCCGCAAGCTCGCTCTCGGAGAGTGGTAGGCAACGGTGTACTGCAGTCATGCTGGTTACACCGCCTTCTAAGTCCTTTGCCGGCGGTGAGCAATGCAGCCAGAGCAGCTGCGTTCATGCCGCATGCCAGACAACTCAAACCAAGTGTAATACTAAAGGCGGCCACCTCTGCTGGTCCCGCGCCTGCTCCACCGGCCGCGCCGTCAGTAAAGTTTTTGCTGTCGCTGACAGTCTTGCCGCGAATTTGATCCATTTGCGTCTTTAAGCCGTTGTTTTAGCTAGCTATACTATCTCCCAAAATGTTTTGACTGCTATAGTCCTACATAGACATGGCATGTTATCCCCTTTATCCAAAAAAGTAACAGGAGTGAGGGCACAGGTAAGCCTGAGAACAGTCTATCCCATAGCAGCCAATCGTCGACCGTGTCTGAAAACTGTTGGATAAGAAAAAAGTGCTCCAGGACGAACTTAGACTGCTATAGTTTTTCAGACGCGCCCATCAGCAATCAGTACTGCACATACTAACTATATTTTCACTAAACTTGAAGAAACTTTCTCAACAATGCTTTAGCACAGGGCTCGGCAAACTTTTTTTACCTCAATTGCCAGATAAAAGAATCTAGATCATTGTTACGGGCTGGATGAGATGAAAGAGGAAGTGAGAGGGAACGGGGAGAGAGAAGAAAAAGAGATGAGATCGAATCGATTAGAGAAGAGAAGAGAGAAGAGAAGAGAAGAAAGGATAGAAGAGGAGAAAGACAGAAGAGAAGAGAGGAGTGAAGAAACGAGAGGAGATGAGGGTTGAGAGGAGAGTGAAGAGGAGACAAAGGAGAGGAGAAGGGAGAGAGGATGGGACTTAGAAGAGAGCCCGTGGGCCGTATAGTTCGACCCCTTCGTCTCGAGGAGCTCGCTCCCTGGCCAAGATAACTAGACAGAAGGATGACAGTCAATGAAAGAGATTGTATGATATAAAAAGTGGGTAGACTTTGTTTGGGACTTGGGAGAAAAAGGGAGCCTGAACTTTCAAACGTGAAACGTGACTTAGCTACATATTTGAAAATTTAGGGACAATAATTAAATCCGACGAGAAATTGTTTCTTGAGGAATTAAGCTTCTTTTCATTTGATATACACATGTTTTCTACGAAAATTTGACATTCAAAGAGTCAACTGTGCAATACCATTGTGACAGTGTGATTTGTAGAAGCGTGTATCGTATTTCTTTATTTTCATATGCATACCGTACTACTACTACTGTATTCTTTCATTTATTTTAACAATATTCGTACGTATTATTATCGCGCTATTTTTACTGTTAATTGCTTTGTTTTTTACTTTGTAGCCTCGTATGTATTTATACAATGTTTATACAATATTTATACTTAGAACGCAGCTGCAGCTCTGGCTGCATTTGTATTTCATTATATCGTTATTATTTATCGTAAAGTAGTTCTACCTATGTACATGTACTGACGTATGTTATTCTTGCATGATATATTTATCGATTAATTTGTACATGTACATTGCGCGCCACGTGGGGGTTTGGGTTTTGGATTAGGGGTGTTGTTGTAATTGTTATCTGTTTACCTACCAATTAAATATACGCTTGCAGTCAGCCGCCGCTCTCTCCCTTCGCTCCTGGGTTTTCGCTCCGCTTCTCGCGGCCCCTTAGCCGTCGCATTCAATTGCTTTAGTCGCACTAAAATTAAGCAGCTACCAATCCAAACCTAACCTTCAATTCAACATACCAAATCCGAAATCAGCAATTTACGCTAAGGGAAGTCGGCTGCTGGCTCTAGATTATTAAATTTAACCGCTACACAAACCGTACGTCTTCCCGCCTTTATTCATCACACCATGCTGCATTGAAACGCTATACATTGAAAGTCCCTCGCGACAAAGGTAGTTGTTTATAATTATGACCATATGTAAAAGTACTGTAAACTACTATCCAGAATTTTCAATATTTACAAATAATATTTTACAAGTCTTGAGCTACTTTTTAGCACAAAGTTGGACTATTCTAGAGCTGTAAAGAAAGCTTTATTTATTAAAACACGCAAACATAATTTTAAAGTTTGCCGCCCACACAGCAAGGGCCGCGCGCGGGCGAGAGCGAGCGAACTCGTACAGTACAGTTCAGCAGTTCGGTCGGGAAAAAACATTGAGTAGGCCTATCTGTATAATGACTGCAAGTCAAACATATTATGGTGACAAATTTGACCATTGGCATTGGGCATTGGTAATTATAAATATGAAACAACTCAATACCACCATAAATAGACCTAGGGCCTTTTCATATTGCTTGTTCTGGTTCTAGAACTAGATCCAATTTGTAAAGTATAACTTTTTGTCTCCTGAACTAGAGGGATATAAGTGCTTTAAAGTTGTGATTATTGAATGGCAATAGCCAAGAAGAAAGTGAAAAATTGTGCAAAGTGAAGCTGTAAGGCAGTCAAACATTTAGCAAAGTTAAATAAAATAGTTATACTGCTTTTTTTCTTAGAAGATCCAAATCGATTCTTGTTCTGGAATTGGTAATATGAAAAGCCCCCTATTCTCAATAAAATGATCCCATTCCCAAAAACCCCCTTTAGGTCTATAACTACGAATCTTTATACTTTTGTTCTTTTTTTATTTCTACACTAGAACTAAAACTATGAACAAGGACTTATATATATATATATTATATATATATAGTATAATTTTATGTCCATTTTTTATTAGATAGGGCCTATTTTAAATATATGCTGATAAAGAATGAGGATATGGTTGTAGTCTTGTAGGTAGCAGAAAATGAAGAACAATCATATATTATTTCATTGTGGCAATCAGTAGCAGATTTAGGGTGGAGGCATACAATGCGCACTTCCTGACTTCCCATCAATTTTTTTTCCTTAGGGTAATAGGCCTACATATTACACATAGACATAACATAATAGGCCTGCCTGTACATATACATTTACATGATATAAATTATTATAAATGATTATAATACATATTCTGTTCAACCTTAGTAATTTGCACCCCCTCCCCATTCAAAATTTTCTAGATCTGCGCCTAGTGGCAATAATTAACATATATCCCCAACCCCAAAATTTTACCCATCTGGTACAATTTAGTTTTGTCCAGATTTGCAACTTAGTTCCTCCCAATTGTGATTTAGTTCTTCCTAATTGCAACTTACTTCCTTCCAATTGTGACTTACTTCCTCCCAATTGCAACTTAGTTCCCTCCGATTGCGACTTAATTTTTACTTTGTATATGACTTTTCTTGCCTTTTAGCCTTTTACTCTTTTCTTCTCTTTCTCTTTCTCTTTCCTCTTTCACCCCTCTCTTCTCTTTCCTTTCTTTTCCTTTTCTCATCCTCTCCTTTCTTCCCCCAATTTTTTGTGTTTTGCATTTTCAATTTTGCAACTTACCTTGGCCAGCAGCCATTTTACCCATTTAGTTTTGATGGGTTAGACGGGTGTTAGGCATGCATGATACTTAGTATATACTTAAAATTTCATTGTCATTTTTATTATTAAAAGAAAAAATAGGCAAACAAGATTATTGGTTGACTAGACATTTTGTCAATTAGGCATTATGGCAATTCAGCAAATTATAGCTGATTATCATAGCTATACCACTGTACTAGCCAGAGTATATGAGAAATAGTAATATAATGTCAAATTTGTAAAAAATATGTATATTTCTTGGAAGTAAATTTTTGTTGAAATGTTTGGTCCTCAATTTTGCACCTTAGGGTTGCATCATGCAGCTGAAAAATGTTGGCAAGTGTCAGCAAGCTCCAAAATACCCTTTTTGCCAAAAGTGTATCAATGATGATTATAGACTAGGCCTAGACTGTATTAGCTATAGGAAATTGTTTTAATTATGCCTGCAACACTGGTTTGATACTCCAGGCATTCCTTAAATATTAAATAAGTGATATATAAAAGAGGGTGCACTAAGTTCTGATCAATAATAACTAATAACAATTGTATTTAGATTTAATTAGTCATTCAGTGCAGATAAATGGCTAACAAGCTAATATGTCAAACAATAATTTTGGCTTAAACCAAATGTCTAGTTGCTATAATGCCTAGTTGACAAATGCTGATTGACAAAATGCCAGTTGATAAAAAGTCCTGGAACCAATTATTGCATCTAATCTTGAAATTTAACCTATTTAAAAAAGCTTACATACACTAGACAGTTGCTAATTCCAATTCTAACATCAATGTGTTGATAGAGTCCTTAGCTTCAAAAGCTTAAACTAAGCTTATAAATCATTTTTTATTTTTCAAGTTTAGTAGAAGCAGGTATAGTTATAGCTAATAGCTATTTGGTCACTAAATTCAAAATAAAAAATATAGAAAAACACATCGAGAAATGTGCTAGTCATAGCACTATTTTTCAAATATCTATATTTTAATAATAATGGTTTTTATATTGTCTTGAACCTAGGTTTAAATTATAGCACTTTTTGACAAATTCTAATGGCATAAAATATACTAAACAAAGTATAACATGCCCATAGTCTAGTCTTGATTTTCTAGCATAGAGCAATAATATATATAACATTTTATAAAACCTCTTCTTTAGTTATTGGTTGCTCTAGAGTTTCAATTCAACTTGGTGCTCAAAGTCTTATAGTTCAAAAACAATAAAGGGATATATCATATAGCCTTTTCTTGGGTTTGTTTCTATCTATTTGGCTTATAGCTTTTTATCATATAGGAGTTAATAGTCAATCCTAAAGGCAGAGGTTCATTTTTATAGCCACTTTCATAGTCAAACATACCAATTACCAGTGTTAACATGCTTGAAAGTCAATATTTTTTGGTTGGGTTAATATTAGTCTCCTTGGTATTGGTATTATTCTTTGAAAGTTTGAATTCTTTAGTTGATGATTATAACAATGACTAGCCTACTATCTAAGTAATTACTGAACCTGCTCTTTAATTACTAAATTACTGAACCTATATTCTCTTTTTGAACTTAGGATTTTGTACTTGTTAGTAATAATCATCTTATTGGCATAGTACTACATACTACATGTATTGCTATTCCATTGAAACTGCTTACTGTTAACATTAGCAACATTAGCAATCATGCAAATAATGGGCCAGTTGCATTACATTTGCTTTTAGCTATTGCAGCTTTATCAATTATTTGCAAGTAGCATTGCTTTGTTGTTAGACTTTTTGGCTGCATTTATATATTTTATCTTAACAATTTAACATCCTTTTGATAAAGCAAAGGCAAGTGTTATCACTGTTATTAACATTTGGTACCACAGTGCTATGTTGTTGGTTAGTTTAGCATTATTAGTGCATCTGTTGGAGGTTGATAGCCCTCACAGATGGTTATCTAGCTGTTGGTCAAGTGTCTATACTTGTATGCTATTGGTTCCCTATCATTGGCTGACTAGTAGTAGGAGGTTGACAGCCCTCACAGATGGTCATCCAACTGTTGGTCAAGTGTCTATACTCGTATGCTATTGGTTCCCTATCATTGGCTGACTAGTAGTAGGAGGTTGACAGCCCTCACAGATGGTCATCCAACTGTTGGTCAAGTGTCTATACTCGTATGCTATTGGTTCCCTATCATTGGCTGACTAGTAGTAGGAGGTTGACAGCCCTCACAGATGGTCATCCAACTGTTGGTCAAGTGTCTATATTCGTATGCTATTGGTTCCCTATCATTGGCTGACTAGTAGTAGGAGGTTGACAGCCCTCACAGATGGTCATCCAACTGTTGGTCAAGTGTCTATACTCGTATGCTATTGGTTCCCTATCATTGGCTGACTAGTAGTAGGAGGTTGATAGCCCTCACAGATGGTCATCCAACTGTTGGTCAAGTGTCTATACTCGTATGCTATTGGTTCCCTATCATTGGCTGACTAGTAGTAGGAGGTTGACAGCCCTCATAGATGGTCATCCAACTGTTGGTCAAGTGTCTATACTCGTATGCTATTGGTTCCCTATCATTGGCTGACTAGTAGTAGGAGGTTGACAGCCCTCATAGATGGTCATCCAACTGTTGGTCAAGTGTCTATACTCGTATGCTATTGGTTCCCTATTGTTGGCTGACTAGTCCTCAAAGTCAGTTAGCTATTAATGTCAAAGCTTAAGCTAGGGGTTCACTGCTAGTTGCTTACTTTGGCAGCTTCTATCTAAGCCTTCTCTAGGCATTCAATATCATCTTCTAGCCCTCTTTTCTTGCTTTTCTTAAGTGCATTTATATAAGCTCTATCACCACTAGCATGATAATGGCTTGGCTTCATTGCCACTAGCATGTACAATATAGAATCTGGTATATAGAATAATGCTGCACAGCAACAAAATTAAGCATATCTGAGGCCTCCTAAATCTTTTATAGTTCTTTTTTAATAAGCTTTTTAATTGCAATGCTATTATAAACACTAGGAGGCCATTTTTATAGTAGCTTTCAGATAGATACTTTTAAGAATGCTTGAGCCTTCCTTTTCCAGCAGAGATTTCCAAATAAAATAAAATATCTTATTGAATCATGTGAACTTCTTTAATGTAGAAAATATCATAACCTTGGAGCATTGTATTGGAATTGAGTAAATTAATTTTTGGTACTTCTTGGTAAAAAGAACTTATTGTATTCCAATAGTCTTTTAAGTCAGTTAGCTGTCAATTAGTCAATATCAAAGCTCAAGCTAGGGGTTCACTGCTAGCTGCTTACTTTGGTCCTTGTTGGTAGCTTCCATCTAAGCTTTCTCTAGGCATTCAATATCATCTGGCCTTCTAGAGAGGCCATCAACATTTTATTGCTGACCTGATCTGCAGTGCTAGATTTTGATATAAAATTTGCCAAGTCTTAGAGTAGTGGTATATTCTGTCCACAACTTCCAATATTTGTAGATGACTAACACCTCACAATAAAAATATAACTATGAGCTGCAAACCAAGAAAGCACAATGGGGCATGCATCTGATCAGACCAAGTTTCTACTGTCTTAGATAAATGCTCGTAGTACTGCAACTCAACAGGTAAAGACTGGTAAAGGTTGGTTTGCAATGCGCTTTGGAGTAGATCAAATTGTTATTCACTATAAATGATTCAATTGTAAGCCTCTTTTAAGCTGATAAACATTAAATTTTCAGTAGGCTTTTTTTAAGTTAGTAAAAATTAGCCACATCATTTTGGTGACCATAGGCCTATATAGACCAAATTAATGCCATTGCACTTGGAATTGAATCTAGGCCACTGGCACATCAGAGTGCTACCTACACTAGACCACTTAGGCTATGCCCCCCTGCACTTTAATTTCTACAACTAATTGAATTAAGAATGAGTAATTTTATGTAAGAATTTAAGTATTTCTGTTTATTCTTATTAGATTTTTCGCTTTTGGTGTAGACCCTAGCACTTGCAATTATTGTAGGAATATTTTAGTCTATCATGGTTATGAGTACTTTTTGATAGAGCCTGCATTTGGTCACTGCAGTCAGCAGTACTCAATATAGAGCCTGTATTTGGTCACTGCAGTCAGCAGTACTCAATATAGAGCCTTCATTTGGTCACTGCAGTCAGCAGTACTCAATATAGAGCCTGCATTTGGTCACTGCAGCCAGCAGTACTCAATATAGAGCCTGCATTTGGTCACTGCAGCCAGCAGTACTCAATATATAGAGCCTGCATTTGGTCATTGCAGCCAGCAGTACTCAATATAGAGCCTGCTTTTGGTTACTGCAGTCAGCAGTACTCAATATATAGAGCCTGCATTTGGTCACTGCAGCCAGCAGTACTCAATATATAGAGCCTGCATTTGGTCACTGCAGCCAGCAGTACTCAATATATAGAGCCTGCATTTGGTCACTGCAGCCAGCAGTACTCAATATAGAGCCTGCATTTGGTCACTGCAGTCAGCAGTACTCAATATAGAGCCTGCATTTGGTCACTGCAGTCAGCAGTACTTAATATAGAGCCTGCATTTGGTCACTGCAGTCAGCAGTACTCAATATAGAGCCTGCATTTGGTCACTGCAGCCAGCAGTACTCAATATAGAGCCTGCATTTGGTCACTGCAGCCAGCAGTACTCAATATAGAGCCTGCATTTGGTCACTGCAGCCAGCAGTACTCAATATAGAGCCTGCATTTGGTCACTGCAGCCAGCAGTACTCAATATAGAGCCTGCATTTGGTCACTGCAGTCAGCAGTACTCAATATAGAGCCTGCATTTGGTCACTGCAGTCAGCAGTACTCAATATAGAGCCTGCATTTGGTCACTGCAGCCAGCAGTACTTAATATAGAGCCTGCATTTGGTCACTGCAGTCAGCAGTACTCAATATAGAGCCTGCATTTGGTCACTGCAGCCAGCAGTACTCAATATAGAGCCTGCATTTGGTCACTGCAGCCAGCAGTACTCAATATAGACCCTGCATTTGGTCACTGCAGCCAGCAGTACTTAATAAGTTCCACTTCAATTGGTTTCCCACTCCAGCCAATCGAGCTCATGGAAGCGGAGGACAGCTCGAACGGACGCCCAGATCGAACCTGCTTAGTGTGCTCAAAAAGCTTCAAGTACCCCAGTCAGCTGCGATTGCACCAGAGCGTGCACTCGCTTGCGCGTCCGTTTCCTTGCGATGAGTGCGGGCGCACTTTTAAATACGCGTCGACGCTGAGCGAGCACAAGCTCATTCACGCCGCCGACTCGAAGCCGTTCGTGTGCGGCGTCTGCGGACGGGGCTTTGCTTATCGCGGCAACTACCGGGCCCACGCTGCAGTGCACGCCGATATTGACAAGCGGGAGCGCCGGTTCCGATGCGATCAGTGTGTACTTTTTATTTTAATATGACCGGCTAATAGCCGGCTATTGTGCGGTAGGTTTGATTAGAGTTTGTTGTTATGCCGTGTCAGCTATTAGATTTGTCATATGAGATTTGCCAGTCACGAGAATTATCAGCTATGTCTTGAGATTTGTCAGTCATGAGAATTATCAGCTATGAGATTTGTTGTCTATAAGATCTGTCAGCTATGAGATGCGTTAGCTATGAGATTTGTCAGCTATGAGATTTGTCAGCTATGGGATTTGTCAGCTATGAGATGTGTTAGCTATGGATTTGTCAGCTATAAAATTTGTCAGCTATGAGATGTGTTAGCTATGAGATTTGTCAGCTATGAGATTTGTCAGCTATGAGATTTGTCAGCTATGAGATTTGTCAGCTATGAGATGTGTCAGCTATTAGATGTGTCAGCTATTAGATTTACATATGAGATTTGTCAGTCACAAGAATTATCAGCTATGACTTGAGATTTGTCAGTCATGAGAATTATCAGCTATGAGATTTGTTGTCTATAAGATCTGTCAGCTATGAGATTTGTCAGCTATAAAATTTGTCAGCTATGAGATGTGTTAACTATGAGATTTGTCAGCTATGAGATTTGTCAGCTATAAGATTTGTCAGCTATGAGATGTGTCAGCTATTAGATTTACATATGAGATTTGTCAGTCACAAGAATTATCAGCTATGACTTGAGATTTGTCAGTCATGAGAATTATCAGCTATGAGATTTGTTGTCTATGAGATCTGTCAGCTATGAGATGTGTTAGCTGTGAGATTTGTCAGCTATAAAATTTGTCAGCTATGAGATGTGTTAGCTATGAGATTTGTCAGCTATGAGATTTGTCAGCTATGAGATTTGTCAGCTATTAGATTTACATATGAGATTTGTCAGTCACAAGAATTATCAGCTATGACTTGAGATTTGTCAGTCATGAGAATTATCAGCTATGAGATTTGTTGTCTATAAGATCTGTCAGCTATGAGATTTGTCAGCTATAAAATTTGTCAGCTATGAGATGTGTTAACTATGAGATTTGTCAGCTATGAGATTTGTCAGCTATAAGATTTGTCAGCTATGAGATGTGTCAGCTATTAGATTTACATATGAGATTTGTCAGTCACAAGAATTATCAGCTATGACTTGAGATTTGTCAGTCATGAGAATTATCAGCTATGAGATTTGTTGTCTATGAGATCTGTCAGCTATGAGATGTGTTAGCTGTGAGATTTGTCAGCTATAAAATTTGTCAGCTATGAGATGTGTTAGCTATGAGATTTGTCAGCTATGAGATTTGTCAGCTATGAGATTTGTCAGCTATTAGATTTACATATGAGATTTGTCAGTCACAAGAATTATCAGCTATGACTTGAGATTTGTCAGTCATGAGAATTATCAGCTATGAGATTTGTTGTCTATAAGATCTGTCAGCTATGAGATTTGTCAGCTATAAAATTTGTCAGCTATGAGATGTGTTAACTATGAGATTTGTCAGCTATGAGATTTGTCAGCTATAAGATTTGTCAGCTATGAGATGTGTCAGCTATTAGATTTACATATGAGATTTGTCAGTCACAAGAATTATCAGCTATGACTTGAGATTTGTCAGTCATGAGAATTATCAGCTATGAGATTTGTTGTCTATAAGATCTGTCAGCTATGAGATGCGTTAGCTATGAGATTTGTCAGCTATGAGATTTGTCAGCTATGGGATTTGTCAGCTATGAGATGTGTTAGCTATGAGATTTGTCAGCTATAAAATTTGTCAGCTATGAGATGTGTTAGCTATGAGATTTGTCAGCTATGAGATTTGTCAGCTATGAGATTTGTCAGCTATAAGATTTGTCAGCTATGAGATGTGTCAGCCATTAGATTTACATATGAGATTTGTCAGTCACAAGAATTATCAGCTTTGACTTGAGATTTGTCAGTCATGAGAATTATCAGCTATGAGATTTGTTGTCTATAAGATCTGTCAGCTATGAGATGCGTTAGCTATGAGATTTGTCAGCTATGAGATTTGTCAGCTATGGGATTTGTCAGCTATGAGATGTCAGCTATGAGATGTCAGCTATGAGATGTCAGCTATAAGAGTTTTCAGCAATGAGATTTTGCCAGCTCTGCGATCTGTCAAAGATTTGCAAGCAGCACTAGTAAAATGTGTCAGTCCTGAGTCATGAAAGGAGGCATGAAAGTGGGCCCAGGACGGACCAACCTAGGCCTCTTTTTAAGTTTGATCGGACTTAATTAATTAAAAAATTATTCTATTCTCATAAAAGTAAGCTGAAAGTCCACTGTTCCTTGGTTCAGTCCAGCATCCCAACCCAAATTGTATTGCGACATTTGCACCGCCACCAACAGGTGCCCAGCCGCTTATTTGCACCGGTCTCACCTGCACGAGCACATCGCGGCGAAGCATTTGCAGTTGCTACAATCGGCTAGCCAGAATCCGGAAGCGGAAGTGGCTGAATCTCAGCCGGATGCAGCTGCGGAGCCGGCTGCCGAAGCACCCAAAGGCCTGTTTGAATGCGGCATGTGCGGCAAGGCGTACAGGTACCGGAACTCGCTGCTGGAGCATCAGCGAGGTCACCGGAAACAGAGGCGGCTGCGGCGGGTGAGGCTTGACCAGATTTCAGATATGAGATTCTTAGATATGAGATGTGTCAGTTTAGATATGAGATTTGTCAGCTTAGATATGATATTTGTCAGCTTGATACCAAAGTGTCAGCTTGATACCAGAATGTCAGCATGGATACCAGAATGTCAGCATAGATACCAGAATGTCAGCATAGATACCAAAATGTCAGCATAAATACCAGAATGTCAGCATAGATACCAGAATGTCAGCATAGATACCAGAATGTCAGCAAGAATGTCAGCATAGATGCAAGAATGTCAGCATAGATACCAGAATGTCAGCATAGATACCAGAATATCAGCATAGATACCAGAATGTCAGCATACATACCAGAATGTCAGCATAGATACCAGAATGTCAGCATAGATACCAGAATGTCAGCATAGATACCAGAATGTCAGCATACATACCAGAATGTCAGCATAGATACCAGAATGTCAGCAAGAATGTCAGCATAGATACCAGAATGTCAGCATAGATACCAGAATGTCAGCAAGAATGTCAGCATAGATACCAGAATGTCAGCAAGAATGTCAGCATAGATACCATTATGTAAAGGTACTGTCTAATACACCAGATCAAATATCTTCATTCCCTCCGCAGCCGCTGAAGTGCACCGTCTGCCACGTAATCTTTGATGACGTTTTCAAGCTGCGTCAACACGTCGAACTGGACGACGCGCCGGAGAATGCCCGCCGTCACGTGTGCTGCAAGTGCGGGCGCGCCTTCTTGCGCCGCTGCTATCTGGCGCTGCACGTGGCCGGCGCGCACAAATTCAAACGACGCCACAACTGCCAGCTGTGCGGCAAGTCGTTTCTATTGTTAAAATGCCTCCGCCAGCACCAGGCCTGGGTGCATGCCGACGGTCTGTGCGGAACTGTGCGGACTGCGGCCGGCAGATCAGAGGCGGCGCCGCTGGCATGCGCGCCCACGCTGCCACTCACGCTTGGCGACTGCGGCTGCAGCAGGAAGAGGACAAGGCTGCCGAGGCTTGGTCAGTGTGATGTCACTCGGGCTCGCCTCTGACTGACTGACTCACTGACTGACACACTGACTGACTCACTGACTGACATACTGACTCACTGACTCACTGACTCACTGACTGACTAACTGACTGACATACTGACTGACATACTGACTGACTGACTCACTGACTGACTCACTGACTGACACACTGACTGACTCACTGACTGACATACTGACTCACTGACTGACTGACTGACTCACTGACTCACTGACTGACATACTGACTCACTGACTGACTCACTGACTCACTGACTGACATACTGACTCACTGACTCACTGACTGACTCACTGATTGACTCACTGACTGACACACTGACTCACTGGCTGACATACTGACTCACTGACTGACATACTGACTCACTGACTCACTCACTCACTGACTCACTCACTCACTCACTCACTCACTCTGACTGACTGAGTCACCAACTCACCCCATCTCTCTCGAACGCATTTCAGCCGAACTCGCCAGCAAGAGAAACTGTTTAAAAAGCAATTAAGGGAGAAGAAGAAGACAAACAAGAAGAAAAGCACAGAAAAGGAGAACGAAACGCCCGTGTCGCGATTTCGTTGCGACGCCTGCTTCAAGGAGTTTCCTCGACTGTTCAATCTGCAGCGCCATCAGCGTCGGGTTCACGACCGGCCTCCTGCCCGCGGCGACGGCAGCGCGCAGCAACGCCGTCGCTCATCGTCCTCCAATAGCGAGGCAAGACCCTTCAAGTGCGAAGCTTGTGGCAAAGATTTCCGTTGGGAGCGCAATTTGAAGGCTCACTCGATTGCACTGCATGGCGAAGGCGATCGGCCGGTTGAGAACTCATTTCAATGCGGCCAGTGCGACAAGGTCTTCCCCACGAGGGCGAGGCTGGACACTCACAGCCGGTCGCATTACAGCGCTCGGCCATTCGGCTGCAACCAGTGCGACGCGCCTACAAGCACAAGAAGAACCTGGTGGCCCACGTTCTGCGGTGCCACAGTGGGCTGGATCGGCAGGGTGATGCCGCCGGTGACTCCAGCGACTCCACTTCGGAGGGGAACTCGGATGATGAGTGACTCTGAGTGTTTTAGTGAATCCGAGTGTGACTTTGAGTGTTTTAGTGAATCCGAGTGTGACTTTGAGTGTTTTAGTGAATCCGAGTGTGACTTTGAGTGTTTTAGTGAATCCGAGTGTGACTTTAGGTGTTTTAGTGAATCCGAGTGTGACTGGGTGTTTTGGTGGATCCGAGTGTGACTTTGAGTGTTTTAGTGAATCCGAGTGTGACTTTGAGTGTTTTAGTGAATCGAGTGTGACTTTGAGTGTTTTAGTGAATCCGAGTGTGACTTTGAGTGTTTTAGTAAATCCGAGTGTGACACTGAGTTGAGTGAATCCGAGTGTGACTCTGAGTGTTTTAGTGAATCCGAGTGTGACTCTGAGTGTTTTAGTGAATCCGAGTGTGACTCTGAGTGTTTTAGTGAATCCGAGTGTGACTCTGAGTGTTTAGTGAATCCGAGTGTGACTTTGAGTGTTTTACTGAATCCGAGTGTGACTTTGAGTGTTTTAGTGAATCCGAGTGTGACTTTGAGTGTTTTAGTGAATCCGAGTGTGACTTTGAGTGTTTTAGTGAATCCGAGTGTGACTTTGAGTGTTTTAGTGAATCCGAGTGTGACTTTGAGTGTTTTAGTGAATCCGAGTGTGACTCTGAGTTGAGTGAATCCGGTTGTCGTACAGAAACTTTAGCTACCTTTACTGTATTCAATAATCAAGTCGGATTGGGTATTTTTTAATATTCAGTGCAATAACATTTAACTTACACTTAAATTCTCTTTACCTAGTTAAAGTTCGTGGCAAGTTTCTTTATTTTTCGTTTCATATTACTCAATTCAGTAGTCTGCTTGA
Source organism: Macrostomum lignano (assembly GCA_002269645.1). Lineage (NCBI taxonomy): Eukaryota > Metazoa > Platyhelminthes > Macrostomidae > Macrostomum > Macrostomum lignano. The sequence continues at coordinate 86,211 of NIVC01003582.1, forward strand.
GAGGCTTGTTGAAGCATTCTGTTTTCCTTTCCATCTCTTTGAAACTTGGACACACAATATCCCAGGCTATGAGCGTCATACGTCTGTGGGTTTTTTATTTCCTATATTTCTGCGCTAACATCTTTTTGCTATTAATAAATGGTTGTTCAACTGTCAGCTTTTTAAGACAGGCATTTCATTACGAATTTTGGTGCACTTATTCTACCAATTGCTTAAAAGTATGGTTTTATTTATTTATGAAACACCTTGTACTCGTAGCTAAAGTGGCTCTACTTAAGTAGTATGAGCTGTTGTTACTTTCTATAGTTTTATAATTTGAAGTGAAATTATCGGGTGCTAAACATGCGATAGAAGATACTGATTGTCATAAGTACAGAACATTACAGACAGTAGTATATAGAGTATTGCCGGTTCCATGATCAGTTATTATTAGCTAAGTTTCTTCCAATATTCTACCGATCCATGAGAATCGAGGAGGCCCTGCATGCTGGGGAATCATTGGGCTCATTGCGCAGCTGATCCATGAGAATCCAAGAGAGGCCCTGCATGCTGGGGAATGATTTGGCTCATTGCGCAGCTGATCCATGAGAATCCAAGAGAGGCCCTGCATGCTGGGGAATGATTTGGCTCATTGCGCAGCTGATCCATGAGAATCCAAGAGAGGCCCTGCATGCTGGGAATGATTTGGCTCATTGCGCAGCTGATCCATGAGAATCCAAGAGAGGCCCTGCATGTTGGGGAATCATTGGGGTCATTGCGCAGCTGATCCATGAGAATCCAAGAGAGGCCCTGCATGCTGGGGAATGATTTGGCTCATTGCGCAACTGATCCATGAGAGGCCCTGCATGCTGGGGAATCATTGGGGTCATTGCGCAGCTGATCCATGAGAATCGAGGAGGCCCTGCATGCTGGGGAATGATTTGGCTCATTGCGCAGCTGATCCATGAGAATCCGTGAGAGGCCCTGCATGCTGGGGAATCATTGGGTCATTATGCAGCTGATCCATGAGAGGCCCCGCATGCTGGGGAATCATTGGGTCATTATGCAGCTGATCCATGAGAGGCCCCGCATGCTGGGGAATCATTGGGGTCATTGCGCAGCTGATCCATGAGAGGCCCTGCATGCTGGGGAATCATTGGGGTCATTGCGCAGCTGATCCATGAGAATCGAGGAGGCCCTGCATGCTGGGGAATCATTGGGGTCATTGCGCAGCTGATCCATGAGAATCCAAGAGAGGCAGTGCATGCTGGGAATCATTGGGGTCATTGCGCATCATGATTAATATGCTAGGTTGGGAATGACTTGTTTATCTTATCAGTTAACTTTCTACAATCGACAAGAGAGCAGTGGAGTTGATAGAACACATAACAGTGTACCTTTGATCCAAGGCGAGTGATGGCAGTGTGACAGTGCTTAGACAGAGAGCAAACTCGATCTGTCTTCACTCCGCCAGCCGCGCTGTCCTTGTAGCCCTCATCGCCCTCGCCCTGGTCCGCTGCTGTCTTTGTTCCTCGACAGCGCAGGCGGCATCGAAGGAGTCGCGGCGAGCTCGGCCTCGTCCTGCCGCAGCTGCTCAACCCGAAGCCCACCGCTGAGTGATGGAGAACAGAGACTGTAGCGCTGGAGGCGGCAGCTGTCGGACCCCGCAGCCGCTTCCAACTCCGACGGCGCCACTGCCGCTGCCGCCGACGCCGGCGGCTGACAGCTGCGTGAACAGCGACTTGCTGGCCTGCACGCGCGGGTACTTGGAGTTTGGACGGCGAGCCGCTGCGGCACCCGCGACTCTCGCAGCAGCCGTCGATGCTGAAGGCATGCTGAAGGTTTTCGTTAGCAGCATCGTCGCCTTCCTCCGACGCAGCCGTCACTGTCGAACCGGCAGCGCTGCCTGCGCTCCGGCCGTCGGCTGCTCCTCCGCTTTTCTACGACGTCGGCGCTCCTCGCGTTCAGCCTCGCGACGGCGCAGCTCGGAGGGATCGATGGGCTCGCCAGAGCAGCTCTGCGGCTGAGAGTTGTGCGCGGGCCGGCGGACCTGCAGTCGGACAGGAGATTTAGAGAAATGAGATCCCAGATCCCGATCTCCCCAGATCCCGATCCCAGATCCCGATCCCAGATCCCGATCCCCGATCCCGATCCAGATCCCGATCCAGATCCGATCCCAGATCCCGATCCAGATCCCGATCCCAAGATCCCGATCCGGATCCCGATCCCGATCCCGATCCCAGATCCCGATCCCAGATCCCGATCCCAGATCCGATCCAGATCCCGATCCCAGATCCCGATCCCAGATCCCGATCCCAGATCCCGATCCCAGATCCCGATCCAGATCCCGATCCCAGATCCCGATCCCAGATCCCGATCCCAGATCCCGATCCCAGATCCGATCCCAGATCCCGATCCCAGATCCCGATCCCAGATCCCGATCCCAGATCCCGATCCCAGATCCCGATCCCAGATCCCGATCCAGATCCCGATCCCAGATCCCGATCCCAGATCCCGATCCAGATCCCGATCCCAGATCCCGATCCCAGATCCCGATCCCAGATCCGATCCCAGATCCCGATCCCAGATCCCGATCCCAGATCCCGATCCCAGATCCCGATCCCAGATCCCGATCCCAGATCCCGATCCCAGATCCCGATCCCAGATCCGATCCAGATCCCGATCCAGATCCCGATCCCAGATCCGATCCCAGATCCGATCCCAGATCCCGATCCCAGATCCCGATCCCAGATCCCGATCCCAGATCCCGATCCCAGATCCCGATCCAGATCCCGATCCAGATCCCGATCCCAGATCCCGATCCCAGATCCCGATCCCAGATCCCGATCCCAGATCCCGATCCCAGATCCGACCAGATCCCGATCCCAGATCCGATCCAGATCCCGATCCCAGATCCCGATCCCAGATCCGATCCAGATCCCGATCCCAGATCCGATCCCAGATCCCGATCCCAGATCCCGATCCCAGATCCGATCCCAGATCCCGATCCAGATCCCGATCCCAGATCCCGATCCCAGATCCCGATCCCAAGATCCCGATCCCAGATCCCGATCCCAGATCCCGATCCAGATCCGATCCCAGATCCGATCCCAGATCCCGATCCAGATCCCGATCCCAGATCCCGATCCCAGATCCCGATCCAGATCCCGATCCCAGATCCGATCCCAGATCCCGATCCCAGATCCCGATCCAGATCCGATCCCAGATCCCGATCCCAGATCCCGATCCCAGATCCGATCCCAGATCCGATCCCAGATCCCGATCCCAGATCCCGATCCAGATCCGATCCCAGATCCCGATCCCAGATCCCGATCCCAGATCCCGATCCCAGATCCGATCCCAGATCCCGATCCCAGATCCCGATCCCAGATCCCGATCCAGATCCGATCCCAGATCCGATCCAGATCCCGCAGATCCCGATCCCAGATCCGATCCCAGATCCGATCCCAGATCCCGATCCCAGATCCCGATCCCAGATCCCGATCCCAGATCCCGATCCCAGATCCCGATCCAGATCCCAGTCCACAGCAACAATTGGTAGG